>QKYT01000070.1:108845-157454 GCA_003550305.1 Glomus cerebriforme
AGGGAAATTTGTTTTCAATTTCCACCTTTACAAACCAAAAATCTTGCGTGACAAGTTACATTTTTCTTATTAAGAGAGGATGTATACGTAATTTATAGAATGTATTCGTCATCTGACATCATATACAATAAATACGTTTAACTTGTCTAAAAAAAAAAAAAAAAAAAATTCATCATCATTAAAAGAGTCAAAAGAGTCATTTAAATCCTATATTATTAATAATATTAAAGCATATTTAATATTCTTTTTAGACATAATTATAAAAGAAAAAAAATTGGAACAGAATGGAATAGATTATAATATGAACTGGCTAAAAAAAATTTTGTGAAAATCAGAACAGAACAGAAATGAACAGGGTTAATATATAACTTATAAGTTATAAGTCATAATTGATCTATATCAAAAAATATTTTTTACTAAAATAGTTTTTTGCAATTATTTTACTATTTAGTAATCAGATTTATATCAATTTTATTTTATTTTATAAAGCTTATTTAGAGCTATATTTTAATTTTTACAGTCAGACCTTCATATAGTTACTTAATTGATTTCCTCAAAATCAGTAATTATATAGAAGTGTACTTATATAAAGGTATTGAAATTAAAAATTTCTTAATTTCAGCTGAAATTAGTAAATTATAATTCATGTATTTCTATTTTTGGTGATAGCTATTCAATAAAAAAATTTTGCCAATTTTTGCATATATAATATTTATTCTAAAAAAGGAAATTTTAATTATATAATTTAGTAATTCTAGCTGCAATTATTTTATAATTAAAATTACAGTAATTATATAAAGTTTATTTATTAATAAAACTAATATGTATATTTAGGATTATAAGATGATAGTGATTATAATACTACTATAATTGATTTGTGATTATATAGAGATAATTTAATATGATTTAAACCTGTTTTTCAAAATTGGATGCTTATAAAGAGTTGTAATTATATAGGAAATAACTATATAGAAGTTTGACTATAATTAAATTGGATTACTAAATAGTAAGATAATTATAAAAAAACTGATTCTTAACTTTTTAAATTTGATTTAATTTGCTAAAACTCATTAATAAAAAAAAATTATAAGTTGTTTAAAGTTTTTTAAAATCCTGTTACTTTATAATTAAGTTTTAAGACTTTTTTTTTTTTTTTACAAAAGATTTAGTTAAAAAACTATAATCTTCAGAAAGTTAAGCATTTTAATAATATATAGTTTTATAATACTATTTTTAAAAAGACATTTTTAAAAAGATTAATAATTAAATTGTATTAAATCATATATAATAGTAATTAAAATTAATTTTATTCAAGTAATATATTATATAAAAGTTTAAGCAAGAATTTTATTATTTAGATAAACTATTTAAATTACAATTAACTTTTTATTTCTAATAATATGAATTATATTAATGAATAATAATTTAATCTGTATAAATACTGCAGCTATTTGTAAACTAGATACCTAAAATATATTCTTATTGTAAATTTAAAATAATAATCTCTTATAATTTTTTATTATTTCTATTGATTATAATATTATTAAATTTAAGAGATAGTAAAATCTTAAAGATTAAGTTTAAAATATTTAATATTATTAGCTGTAATTTTAGTAAACAAAAGTTAATAATTATTGGAAATAGAATTATATTCAAAAAGTTAAATAATATTAATAGTATATTCTTTAAAGAAAGTTTATTGAATCTTATAAAATAGGAAATTATAAAAAATCTAAATACTGTTATCAACAATGAGCGTTCTCAAGCACCTCCCTCAATATGATCGAATAACGATGTCATTGTGCTCAAGTATCACAATCAATAATGGAATCAATAGAATTAAAAGCTTGAGCAAGCTTTTTTTAATCTATATGATTTCATTTGTTTACGGATTTATTTTTTATAATTTTTANCATGCCTAATAAGAAACTNACTAAAAACAAAAATTCTACCAACCNGNTCATTGAACCAATTTTTAATACCACTTCTTTTAATGATCTTACAAACATCCATCTTTTGTTGCAACAGCAGCAAAATCAAATTATAACTTTAAGTAAAACTGCTACGCAACAACAAGAAGTAAAAAATTTTTTTTTTTTGACAGCAGTCGGTATTTATTTGTGTAAAAGTAAAAGTTTTATTGATTTTTCTTTTTTGTAGACATCTTCTGCTATTTATAATAATTATGATATTTCTACAACTACTTCTATTGTAGTCTCTGAACATTTGGCCTTAACTTCTTCTATCACTTCTGATGCACAAATAGGTGTTAATAAGTCGACAAATTGATGGATGTCAGCAGAAGTCCAAATGCTTATTAAAGAGGTTGGACAATATCAGTAAGCCTTGCAAAAGGTAAAGGATTCAAGAGAAAAAGGCAGAATTTGGGATAAAATCATTTCAAATATACAAAACATCTAGTATTGCAAGCCCTACTTTGAAGGAATGTTTTAAAGCTTTAATTCAGCAAAAGTAGGATGCTATTTTTCAAAAATACTGTGATATTAAAGATACTATTTCATGTACTGGTAAAGAGGCCATACAAAATGATTGGGAATTTTATAATGATATTAATGAGTATATGCAATCTAATCCAAACGTTCATGCACCAATTACAAGTGATTCTATTCGTGGTGTTAAGCATAAAATGCAAGATGATATAAATGATCATAATGAAAGTGAAGAGATAAGATTATAAATGATTCATTTTATATTTAAACCATATATATTTAGGTATTTAATTTTATTGACTTTTATTATTTATAGATTACTTCAAAAAAACAAAAAAGTAAGCGAATTGGAGGTGGAAAAGAAAACATTATTGAAAAATTCCAAAATCTTGTGAAAGAACAAATAGCAACTATTATTGAAACAATAGATCGCTAACATATTCGTACTACTAAAATTTAGTAAAGATAACATGATGAACAGATGGAAATTTTTAAGCAATTTCTATTAAAATTTTAAACATTCATAAGATAGTCTGCTAAATATTCTCTTTTCTGAATACTGGCTATTCTTTCTTCATCATCTGATATAATAGTTCATGGCCTTCATTTTCTTCATTATCCATTTCAAAATTCTCAATTAATAATATATCACCATTATCAATACAGAAGTTATGTAAAATGCAACATGCATGAATTATTCTAACTATTCGCTCTAAATCTTTACAATAAAGTTCATTTAATAAAATTCTTCACCGCCCTTTTAAAAGCCCAAATTCTTGTTCAACAATCATTCTTGTTGATAAAAGAATTTTATTAAAGTGTTTCTCTCGATGACCCAATGTATCATGATGTGAAAAAGCCTTTATCAAATATGTTCAAAGTGAATACGCTGAATCAGCAATAATGTAAGTACCTCCTGGTAGGCTGGTACCCATTGCTCAGGATGTTGCTTAAGTTNNTGGNTGANAATAGTANNACCAAACACANGAGCNTCATGTACACTTCCTTTTTATTATTATACAAATGAATTAAATTAATTTAAAATATACTTTAAAAAGTTATTTAAATATCAAACCTGCTTCACCAGCATGTATAAAAATAAATCGCCCTTGATGATCTACAATTCCAAGTAGATTGATGAAATAAAACCTTTATGATTTATAAACTGTGAACCATTCTTGAAAGGAAAATGAATAGGAATATGCATTCCATCAATAGCACCAATAACATTTGGCAATCCTCTATTATTCTTAAACCCTATATTACAGTTGCTAATTTTGCTCCTCGTGGCCATGCAATTCTGTTACATTTCAGGTCTAATAAAGCTTCTAAAAATCTATCAGTAAAATTACTAGCTAACCCTTGACTTATCCCTAAAGTTTGTTCTAATGTTCTTATTCCTGCTCCATTTGCCAAATGCCATAATACAATGGCAATTTGTTTCCACATAGAAATTGCATTAGGAGCATTTGAACTAAAAGCTGGGTGACTTTCCAATCATGTAACAATTGCATTAAAAGTAGCGTGAGTAATATGAAAATGTTTTCAAAAAGAGTTATGACCTCTTTCATCTGTTAAATACAGAAAAACTTCTACCCAGAATCCTTCAGTTTTAGGCCTTTTTTGCTAAGAAGCTCTTAAGTTTAAATGGGTGAAACATGGAAAAGCTGCATTCAATGTAACTTTGAGTAAAAGTTAAAAGATGTGTATTTGTATTGAAATCTCTATTATTCTTTTTAAAAACTTCTTGCATTAAAAATAAAACAATGATTTTTTTATGCTGAAAAGAATTTTGTTGAAAATTCATTATATATTATTAAAGAAAAAAAAATTCAAGTATGAGGTGCAATAATGAAAAGGTTGTTAAAAGATAAGCAAAATCATGAAGTGAGCTTGAGCATACTCTATCAATTGTAAATCATTGAGGAAAAAAGGTGGTTTGCAACTCCCTTGTTTTTTCATCGAGATGGTAACTCTATGATATTTTTTCGGCCAATCAGATCATTCATCAGTCTATCAATTGAGGTGCTTGAGAACGCTCAATATCACCAACAAAATTTCACTTTCACGTGACTTTTTGGATGAAGTGTGACGTTAGGAATCACCTACCGAAAAAAACAGTTCTCTGTACAAATATTTTACTATGATCATGTGATATTAACGGTACCATCACATGTCAGATTTTTTTGGTGAGTGCACGTTAGCACGTGATTAGAAATTACAAGAGAGATTTTCCTTTGTTGAATCTTCTATCATATTCTTTTTTTCATTACCAATAAACAAAATGGCTATGGCAGCATCGGCAAAAAACCGGAATGTAAAGTTTAATATTCTTCCTTAGCTTATTTACGGGTCAACTTAAATCTAAACTGTTTTGATCTACTAGGCCCGGTTACCACCTGAAGTAAATCGAGTATTATTCGTAAGAAATCTTCCATTTAATATTACTTCCGAAGAAATGTACGATATTTTTGGAAAGTATGGTGCGATACGTCAGATAAGATTGTAAGTTTGTTATTTTTCATGCTCAAATAAATGAAGGTTTGGTTTAACCCTTTTTTTTTATTTGTAGAGGATGTGAAAAAGATACACGTGGAACAGCATTTGTAGTTTATGAAGATATATTTGACGCGAAAGCTGCTTGTGATCACCTTAATGGATTTAATGTCATGGGTAGATATCTTATTGTACTTTATTATCAACCTAATAAAGTTACTAAAAAGATGAATCTCCAGAAAAAAGAAGAGGAACTTAGAGAACTGAAGAGGTAAAATTTATTATGATTTAAATTTCTAGTCAATTATGTATAATTTATCGAATTCTTTTTTCTACACCTTACAGTCGATATGGTATACCGGATCAAGATTAACTATAATTAAGAATTATTATATAAAATATATTTACTGAACGAAATATACTTTTTCTATATATTACAATTTTCGACACTGCTATAATATTTAGGTTTACAAATTAAACACTTTTACATAATTACATTTACAATAATAATAAATAAAGTTCATTACGTATATAGAGATTAATGTTGAATATCATCCCATTCTCTCCCTCTAACTTTTGTTAATTCTTCTTTGGAAAGAACTTTTCCACCACTAAAGTATCCATCTGCAATTTTGGCATCAATTTCAACCCTATAATAAATGGAACATTCAGTATATTCAAATTAATAAAAAAAAATTACATATTATTATTATTATTTAAAATATTACCTGGAGTCTGGTGGAATTAATTCATCAGGAATTGGTACGCGTTCAATAATAGCAATTCCAGACCCAACAATGGCTTCGTATTTCATATTTGACATTGACATCATTCGATCAATCTTGGTGATACCCAGCCAATGCAACACGTCAGGCATCAAAGCTTGAAATCTCATATCTTTAACACCGGCAACATTTTCTTTTAAAATAAAATTCTCTTTAATATAAATTTAATATAAATTTGATATAAATATTAAATAGTTTAAACTTCTTGGAAAATACCTGTGCGTAAAAAATAATTATCGGCAGTATCACCTCCTGTGGAACGTTTACGAGCATTATATACGAGATATTTCGTAACTTCACCAAGAGCGCGTCCTTCTTTACGGACTTATAAATCAAATGATTAGAAAATGTTGTGCAATAATGAAAATACTGTTTAAACCATTCGTAAATTACTGCTTACAGTAAACTATAACTCCGGATCCGCCGTTTTGGGCTTCCTTTACGCATTCTTCCATACCAAAAATTAAATATGGACGACAAGTGCAAATATCAGATCCAAATACATCGGATCCATTACATTCATCATGTACTCGCACCGTCAGTTTCTTAGATGCATCACTTACATTTTTTGGATTTCCAAAAATGTACACAGTAAGACCTCCAATTGGAGGTAAAAATACTTTAAGATCTGGGCGTGTGACTAATTCTGGATACATTCCACCGGTATCTTCAAAAAGTGCACGGCGTAATAATCCTTCATCAATACCAAATCTTGCTGCTACACCTGGCAAATACCATACAGGATCGACTGCAGCTTTTACAACATTCAATTCTCCAGTATCATTCAAAACAACTTTTCCATCTATCTTTAATCTTCCTTCTTTAACAGAATTTTCAATTTCTGCTAATTTCATATGTGCTTTAGTAATAGCAATAGTCGGACGAATATCAATTCCTTGAGAAATTTGATTAGCAAAGCAGGTAGTTGCAATATGACCAAAGGGATCAAATGAGACAATTCTATCAGGATTTTCCCATTGTGGATGAGGACCTATTTCCACTGAAGGTTCAGTGTTTTTAAAATCAGGAAGATGATCAGGATCAAGCGCACCCATAGCAACTGCCAAAGCGCGATAGACACAATATGAACCTCCATAAGCGCCAATAGCATTACTATTAATGATATTAACTTACGCATTAGTAGAAATTGACTATATAATATTTATAATATTTGCAATATTGGAAAAAAAGAATTCACGCACCGAATCTTGATACTTTTGGGATGGCGAGATGCTACAATTGGACCACGAGCAATAGGATCTAATTCGCCCCATTTAAGAGATATTGGCTTAATACCAAACTGATCAGGATATGCTATAAAATTATAAAATGAATTGTAAGTAATAATTGTAAAACATAAATGAATAAATGTAAAAAATCTTACTTGTAAGAATAATTAGTCTATCACTATATATTGACTGTTTACTTGAACTGCTGGGTTCCGAACTCACTTTCGGTTGTATTTCTTCTGTTTTATCGATTATAACTATTAATAAAAGTAATAGTTAAACATATATGTAATTTATTCGAAAAAAAGGTCACACAAACCTTTATTTGCGATTTCTGTTGGTTTGGAATTGCTTGTCGTAGGTTTAAGTTGTTCTTGAAGTTTTTTTAATTCTTCTTTATTCTGAGCTTGATACGAATCAAACTAAAAAAAAAAATATTTGTTACGAGTTCGTTGATAATAATTGTTCTACATTTAGATCTGAATACCTTGAAAGCTAACGATTCTTGTTCTTTTTTCAAGGCTTCGACAGATTCCAAGATTTTACGAAGTATAGTTTCACTTGTGTTGGAAGAATCATCGTCCGTCATTTTTGTTCCTTCAGTTAAATGCCTCTGTCGAATTCGAAAAAAAGAAAAATTGAATTCGTAAGAAGTACAAGTTAGGCTAGACCAAAGTTAATTCAAGAGTGTTAGGGGTTGATTAACAGCTTCTTTAATTCATTAATAAATTTTGACCAATCAGAATTACATAACAATCCACCGGCGATTATCTTTATCAATGCTGGTTGAAAATCCATATTATGCAAGCATGCGATCATGCATGATAAACCGTTTTTTTAAATACCACGTTCGAAAAGTCAAATTGAACCATTTAATAAATAAAACTAAATAAATTCATTCCGCGTCGAACCGATTTTAGGGTCAAAAATGTCTTACGTTCATGCTTCCAGTCATCCTCTAGTCGCTCATAAGATTTCTATTCTTCGTAATAAGAATACTAAGTCAAAACAAGTAAGAGAGCTTATGCATGAAATTGGTCAACTTCTTGCGTACGAAGCTACAGCTGACTTACCTCTTAAATCTGCAGAACTTGTAAGATTAATTAACAATATTGAAATCAGTTTACCTTGTTTAAATGTAAAACTTACATGATATCTTTGTTCATAACAGCAACAAAGTCCCATGGGTTCATATTCAAGCGTAGAATTGGCACCTAAAATTGGTCTAGTGCCTATTCTGAGATCTGGTATTAGCTTTGTCAATGGTACGGACTCTTTCACTTCACATAATATTCCTACAATTTAGATTCTAAATAGATTTTTATAATAGCCTTGCAAGAATTGCTTCCGACTGCTAGAATTTTACATCTTGGAATTTTCAGAGAAAAGACATCACTACAACCTGTAGAATATTATAATAAATTACCTTCAGAACCCAATGTTGACCAAATTATAGTTTTAGAACCAATGATTGCTACAGGAGGAACTGCTATTGCCGCAGTTAGCATTTTGAAAGATTGGGGAATAAAGACGAAGATTAAATTCATTACAGTAGTTGCTTCTCGTCAGGTATTCTGACTTTATATTAAATTAAGGAAGAGAAATAATTTAATTTATTTCTAAATTTTAAATATTTTTAGGGTCTTGGTAATCTTCACAAAAAACATCCGGACGTCGAAGTTTTTGTGGGTGTAATAGATGAAATTTTGGATGACCATGGGTAAGAAATTATATTTCTTTAATTTATTTAAAGATTTTTACAAAATTAAACATTTCATTATTGTTGTTTCAAGTTATATTGTGCCTGGATTAGGTATGTTTCTTATAATATATATGTCACTATAATAAGAAAGGATTAAGTTTAATTTTTCTTTTATGTCCCTTCAGGTGACGCTGGCGATAGATTACATGATACTCCAAGTGCATAATCTTTCAATGTAAATTTGGTAGTGTCATAATATTTAATGTATTATTTAAATTTAGATCACAAACCAAAGTATTTAAATTATTTAAATTATAAACAATTAATAATTGAACCGTTTTTCTAAAAAAAAAATAATTTCAAAATTATTTTCTTCCTTTTCTTCCTTTCTTTTTTGAAGATGAAGAACTTAAACCACCAGCTGAAGATGTAGATTGACCACCAGCGGCAAGTGTAGCTGAAGTGCTTGAACTTCCAATATCACCGCTACCTTTTCCATCTTTTAGTAAACCACTAGAAGCAGCAGGAGAATGATTTGGTGGAAATTGTTGCGGATTAATTTTTTGAATTTCTGGTAGTAATAACGCTACTCTTTTAAATAGCTCTTTACCTAAATAAATAAATAAATATTATTTATTTAAAATTAAAAAAGGAAAGTTTAACTTAAACTTACGGGTTGGAACTTCTGACCTAAAAGGTGTTTTATCTTCATTAAATAATTGTACGCGTACTCGACCAGGATTTTCCCAATCGCCAGGATGTCTTTTATGTGGCTATTTTGAAAATTTATAAAATAAATTACAAAAATAATTTTGAAATTACTGATCAAATATCCTACCTCGTATAAACAATTTATTCCTATATTTTTTACAATTTCAGCAATATCTTTGGCTAAAGGATGTGGAGAAGCTATATCTTTAATAACTCTTCTTCCTCTTTGTACAGATTTAGTTGAATCGAAATAAACGGGATATAAACATATCCAACTTATATAAAAAAAATTATATTTGTTAGTGAATTTAAACTGTGGTTTGACTTTGGAATTGAGATTATAATTACGATTTATATGCACTATCGTCTGAAGTTACTTTTGAAAATTTCGATAATTCTGGTAAATAATCTGGTGGATCATCACTATCTAAATTCATCATTGGTGGTGATTTAGGAAATAAATTTAAAGGGTTTTGTTTTTTCGAACCTCTCGGCATTTTTGTAATTCGCAAGAAAGAGAATACGCAAAAATCTTTTGTATTATTATATTTGAATTAGCCAATAAAATTCGAGCGCAGATCATGCATATATTGGTTTCACAAATGATAAAATATTTTTATATAAATTTTTAAAAAAAAAATTTTTTATTTTAGGATAGTTATTCTTATCATTTTTGATTTTTTAAAATAATAATAAAAAAAAAACTACAAATAAAGCCCTTCAGGTGTTCCTTCAGTTTTGCGGTAAAGAACTTTTTCACGGGCCTTTCTAAGATCTTCAGCGATCACCTTCATACGTCTTTCTCTAAGAGCCAATAAACCCGCTTCAGTACAAATAGCCTTTAAAAGGTACGAAAGTAATGTTAATTTTAATTCAAAGAACATTTAATCTAAATTTGATACTGTTTAAAAAATACATTACCTTTATATCAGCTCCACTCAAATCATCCTTTGACATTACAAACTCCTCAAGATCTACATCCTCTGCCAGAGTCATTCTACTAGTATGAATGTTGAAGATACGGCGTTTAGTTTTTACATCCGGTAATGGAAACTCAATCTTACGATCGATACGTCCCGGACGAATCAACGCTGGATCCAGTGATTCAATACGATTTGTCGCCATAATAACCTAAAATAATTAGATATTAGATATAAATACATTAACTTTTTTTTTTGAAATTAAACATTACCTTGACATCTCCCCGAGAATCAAAACCATCCAACTGATTTAAAAGTTCCAACATAGTTCGTTGAATTTCTCTCTCACCACCTGAATTTGAATCATAACTACAAATGTTCAACATTATTAATAAAAGCAAGAAATTAAATCAAATGGATAAAACTAAAAATGTCTGTACCGTTTTGTTCCAATTGCATCAATTTCATCAATAAAAACAATTGAAGGAGCATGATCCTCTGCAACACGGAACAATTCACGTACAAGTTTTGGACCATCTCCAAGGTATTTTTGAATTAATTCGGATCCGACGACACGTAAAAACGTAGCCGATGTTTGATTAGCCACGGCTTTAGCCAATAATGTTTTACCTATTAAAGGTAAATGTTAAATTATAAGTTTTGTTTTATTTGAACCAATTATATATCTCTCACCTGTTCCCGGTACACCATATAAAATAACACCTTTGGGAGGCTTAATCCCCATTTCTTCATATAATTCGGGATGTGTTAACGGTAATTCCACAGACTCTTTAATTTCTTGAATCTGTTGCTCTAAACCACCAATATCAGCATATGACTCTGTAGGCGCCTTTTCAAGTTTCATTACACTAACCATTGGATCCGTATCGTCTTGGAGTACACCAACAACAGACATTGCCTATAATAAAAATAAATCAGAAAATCAGAACATCTAATGTATAATGGAAAGTAATTGAATTCTAATTATGAAAAAAATAATCCACCTTGTGGTGTAGCAAAATTGAACAGCCGGGCTCTAACAAATCTTTATCCACAAAAGATAAGATGCTAACATAATATTCTGGACCTGTAGATGATGAAACAATCGCGTGATCATCATCAATAATTTCTTCAAGAGTACCAACACCCATGGGTGATCCGCGTAAATCATCTACTCTGATTCTTTCTTCCTACAATCAAACAATAAATTTAAAATGATTAAATATATCAGACCATAATATTAATTACAATTAACATACTTGTGCCTTCTCTTCTTGAGGCTTTAATCGTTCCTGGTTTTGAACGAATTCTTCTTCCATCAACAAATAATCCTTTATGCGTTCCATTTTCAAAAGCTTCAATCGGCATCTTGTTGTAGGATAGACTAAAATAAACAAATTATATACATTAAATAAATTGTACACTATTTATTAAAAAAATTAAAAAAATGCATATGATCGCTACCTGCTGGCAATTTGGAAGTTGCATCAGGTCCTCTCCTCTTCTTTTTTCCAACACGGGTAGGAAGAGGCGGTTCCCATTTCTTTTTCTTTTCTTTATCCTGATAATAATTGGTTAACATTGACTGTGAGAATAAAGGATAGCATTGAAAAGTACTAAACCTTATCGTCTTTATTTTTATCATCGCCAGGGCCACCAGGGGGAAAACCACCAGACTGTGCGTTTCCCTATATTATTAAAGATATAAAAAAAAATTGTCAATTTTTATAAATATAATTTAAATAAAATTATGTCGAAAGAAAGTTCAATTACTCGAAACATTACCATTTTGTTTATACGTAATAAACTGACGGGGGAGAAAAATTTCGTAAAAAGAAGTAAATGGAAAGATTCAAAAAAATTTATAAATCTCAAAAATCTAAAGGATCTATTTGTATTCAATTTTAATTAGGGTTGCGTAATCACCTATTACGGAAAACTCGGGCATGTGGTACAAATCACATGAACTACGCGGTACCATTATAATGAGCAAATAAATATTGAGACATTTTCAATTTATTCTAACTGGCAACATTATCAATATAAACCGGCTATTTTATATTGAGTATTCAGATTTTATAAATAAATAAATTAATTAATTTTACATTAAGAGACAATATATTAAATCAACCAGTTACAAATACCAATTAAAGTGAAACTAAAATGACTTTTCTGTATTCCCAATATTTTTTCCGAATAGTATCATGTTTTTCTGCTAAAATTGCACAAATCTTGATTCCTTCTTCTTTATCTGCAGTAGATCCGTTTCGTGCTCGACTCTCATAAATATCTACAAGACATCCAAGAGCATGAGGAGATATAATATTTTGTTCTTCAATCTCTTTGCATAATCCTTCTAAAATATTAATATCCTTATTAGACTTTGCAATAATGCTAGGAAAATGATTATAAACAAATTTTTATTAATATTAATCAAAAAATTAAGGAGTTAAATTACATATGTAAAATTTACCCTTTAATATAATTCCATGGACTTATATTGTTTGGAGTCATTTTAATTTTTTCTATTACATAACTAAAAATAAATAAATAAATATTTTGTAAATTAACAATAAAATTACATCCTTTCTTTTCGTTATCACTTACTCAATTTCCTGAGCAAGAAATTCATCAGTAGGCTTAGTTGGATTGAAAAAGATGGTAAAATATCTTTGATTCCAGGCAGAGTTATTTCTAACATCTTTATCCAATAATTTATTAACAAAATCAAGTTCATCATCCCATAAATTAAAAGTTCTTATAACCCATTGCCTGTAAGTCCAAGCATGATAATTTTTTGCATCATCATTCAAAATTTCATTAATAAATGGTAATTCGCGAGATGCATCCTTGAGTTTTTCCACAAGAACTTGTCGATGATGCCTTTGATTTTTAAAAATATTAGATTGAAAACAATTCTAAAAAAAAAAATATTTAAACTAAAATTACCAAAGTTGATAATTCTTTGGATTATTATCTATTTGATCCTTTACAAATTCCAATTCTTCGTATAGATTTTTATTCAAAGAGAATAAAATTTGTTGGCGATAGTGCCTAAATTAAAATTTTCCAAAATGAATTGATCAAATAAGGAAATGTTTTAAAAATTGAGTTAATGAGACTACTAACCAGATAGTATAATGAGCAGGATTATACTCGATAATTTTTTCCGTTAACTCTAAAGCTCTTTCACTACGCTCATCCTTTTGAGAAATGGCGCGAAAATAGTCCATGGCTTTAGTATCTTTTAAAAAAAATAGAAATTTTAAATACATTGTCAAACTAATTTCTCAAAATAGAATAAACTTATATACATTCAGTGTCATATGCAATTGGTGCCAGTGGGTCAGGTCCATCGTCCTGAGGAATAGGAGTAATGTCGTTCCATACTTCAGCTTCTAGCGTCATTTTGAGCAGTGTATCGGGTATTTTAGAATGAATGATAAAAATATTTTCTGTGTCATAAGAGCACCACCAAAAAATTTACGGTAACGTGACTTTTGACTAGAGTTATGCAGATTTATGCACTGACACGTGATAGTAGTTGATACCGGCAACTTCCCCAGTATCACCGACACTTTTTTACTTTCACGTGTCCGGTGATGTTTAACGATTTATCATCCAGTATCGCCATAAAATTTTACCTTCACGTGACTTTTTGGCCGGCATTACGGCATTAAACAATTATCATATGATAAATAATGGATAGCAAATAGAATTTTACACCTTGTAAAAAAACTCTCTCTTAAATACTTAGCAAATGTAGCCAGTCATATGACAGATGATCACTGGTCATATAAAGATGAAAATTTTATAGTAATATTAAAAAAAATTGTTTAATATTACCTATTATATGTAACATAACTAGTTATATTTACATTTTAAAAATCCTTAACCTATATTCTAGATATAGACTACCTTTCCTTTTCTTAAATATAATAGGCTGATAGTATAGCATAGCTAATTATTATTATTAACTACAGATTTTTGTGCAATATTTATTTTAAAAATTTTTTAATAATATAAAGTGAAAATATGATAATAAGAAAAATATACTAAAGAGTAAAAAAAAAAATAAAATATTTGATACTTGTATTTTAAATTGAAAATTTTTAAAATTTTATTTATTTATTTTTTTAAAGACAAGCAGATATGCAATTATCTTTATTATAAAAACTAGTATTCTAAAAATATATTACAATCTACAATTTAACCTTTATCTTAATACATAAAAAATAATTATCTATCACACTATGAAAGCATAAATCTTCAGAATAAAGCTATATTACCAAACCTTCTTAAATAAAATATACTTTCAATTTTTCTTATACCTAGTATTTTAAACAGATCAGTTTAGATCAGATTTATGATCTGATCTGAATCTGGTCTGAAACAAATATGAACTGATCTGAATCTGACTAAATCTGATCTGAACTGATCTGAAACTGATTCAGATTTGAATTAAACTGATTTGGATCTAATTAATTTGAAACTGAATTAATTAAAACTAATTCAAATCTGAAACTAAACTGATCTAAATCTAATTGTTCATCCAATTTCCTAAAACGAAGAGAAAAGATATGTTAATTATATTTTCTGAAAGTAAAAGAATGAAAAAAAATGAACAAACTCACTTCTTAATTTGTTCGTTCAAGTTCTATTCATTCAGCTTTGTCTGTTTATCCAATTTTCTAAAAAGAAGAGAAGGAAAACATTAATTACATTCCTAAAAAATAAAAAAAATAAAAAGAAATAAATGAACTAAACTCTTAATTTATTTGTTTAAATTTCATTCATTTAGCTTTGTTCATTCATCCAGTTTCCTAAAAAAAAAAGAAAAGGAGAACATTAATTACATTTTCTAATAATTAATAAAATAAAATAAAAAAATAAACTTACATTTGTTTAAGATCCCAGTTATTCAGTCTTATCTGTTCATCCAGATTTTCTAAAAAAAAAGAGAAGGGAAACATTAGTTATGTTCCTTCAAGTAAAAAAAAATAAAGAATGAACTCACCTTTAGTTTGTTCAGAAACTGTTCATTTAGGTTTCTTCATTTATTTAGATTCTGTCTCTAAAAAAAAAGTAAAAAATAAAAAGATTTTTTTATACTATGATCTAATCTAATCAGATCAGATTCAGATTAGATTTATTTAATTCAGATCAGATTTATTGATTTTAAAATTTGCAAACTGATGTGAATCCATTTCAAATCTATAAATTCAGATCAGACTAGATTTTTTTTGAAACACTATTTATATTACAATACATAACACTAAAATATATAAGAAAAAAAACTATTTTACTTCTACTATTACTTTATAAAAACCAGTATCTAATGATTCTACAAAAAGTCTATACTGGATCAAGATGACTACTTATATTAAGTAGTTAATAAGCAGATCCTATCTAAATACTTTTATCCTTAATAAAAATCAGCTACAGATTAATTTTTTCAGTACCTCTATAATAATTTATTCTTTAAAATTTTCTCTTTACCAGTGTATCAAAAAAAATCATATTGGAAATTAAAGAATAAGTAATAAAAAGCCAGCTACTTTATGATGTGATACAAAAACTAAAAATCTTAAGAAAATGAAAATTTGACTTCTTCAAAAAAGTTTCCCTTCTTTCATCCTCCTTCCATCTTTTTACATCCATAAAAATTTAAAATAAGTAAAATTATAATCTCTTTTATAAAATTTTCTTAATCTTTTCTTCTTCTAATTTTACCTGCTCAATAATTAAAGCAAAAATATTCCTTCTGAAAACTTAAAGTGGCTAAATACATTAATACAAAAAAGAACAAATCATTATTCAAAGAAAAGGTAAAAAATTGTAAGTATATCTTCTAAAGCTTTCTGCTTTTTAGAAAAACTTTAAAGTTGTGTTTTTATTTTTTTAAAAAGATGGTTAAAAAATTACAGAAAAGAGTTGCTTTTCTTTAATCAAAATTTTATTTATTTTGTATTTTAATGATTTATAAATTACAAATATATTTGATATTTATATTAAATTTTATAAAATTATTAGACTATTACTAATTTGCTCTCTGAATGAAATCACTTAGATAATTTTACTTATGAATAATTTGCTAAAATTAAGTTTACTTATAAAAAATTTAAAATTTTAAAAGTGAAATATTTATTTATTTCAAAAAAGCAGTATTTAAAAAAATAAATTTACATATTTGTATAATTATGAAAAATGCTAGTAGTTTTATCAATATTTGTTTAATATTTATAAAAATTTAGATAAAAGTAAATTTAAACTTGCTAAACAATTTTACTTAATTTTAAAAGTTACTTTATATATTATTAAAATATTAAAATTATATTCTAAAATTAAAAACAAAAATTTAACAGGTAAATTAAGTGATAAATATTTTGCTTGATGGAAGATTTGGAAAGACTGCTGGTTAAAGAACTATTTTGGTATCTAGCACTGGAATATGAGAAAGATTTAGAGCATATCTTATCTAAGGAGGCTTGGCAATATGACATTGTAATCTTACTCTGAAAATCTATATAGCATAAGTGTGATAAATTGGGCATTTCTACTTTCAAATATGGGGTATGAAGGCTTATCTATACATAGTTAAATATTTAGAGATTTCATGATATAATTGTAAAAATTCTGTATAGTTTCTTTTAATAATATCTTGCTTAGTCAACTTGTTTACAAAAAAAAAAACCTAATTATTATATTATAAAAAAAAATCTTATTACTTACAAAAAAAAATTAATCATCAAAAGCTAATTTGAAAAAATTTTATTAATTAACTACTAATTTTATTTGCAAAATATTAAATTTTCAAAAGTGAATAGTAATAAATACATTAAAAAACAACCTTTTGCTTGAAGCAGATGTTACCAGAATAGCTAAATACTCTTTTACTAAATACTAATTGCAATAGAATTGGAAAATATGATATTTGAGAAGCTCATTATTTAAAAGGACAAGTCTTTATGTCGATTTCTTCAATCATTAAATATTCTTCAATTTTATTTAGCCTTTTATGATGACTGAAGAACATATTTTAAAGAAAAAAATTAACAGATAATTATGGTTATAGTTATTGTTGAATTAAACCTAAATCATCCCTTTTTTTATTATAAATTTCACTTAAAAGAGCTTTCATTTAAGATTTTTACTCTTTAGTTACAAAATTAAGTGACTTATATTAAGAATCTAAAAAAGTTGCAATCATTCCTTTATTTTGAGTTGTATTCTAATAATGATTTATTACTATATATAATACTGATTTAACTCTTCCAATTAAATTATCACAGACTTATAGAGAATTTATTCTAATTTTTTACTGTTTTGAATATTTATTAATTTCATTATTATCATCATAATCTTCAATACCAATAATATCATTGAAAACTGTAGTAGGATTGGTAAGATTAATATCTTCAAATTCATTGTTGATACTAAAAACTTCATTTTTAATATTTGTAATTGCATCATATATAAAACTTATCATAGCATATTTGCTACCCTCAAGGAGTTCAGTCCCTAATGCAAAAGGCTTTAATACTTTGATTGCATTCCATTTATTTTCAGTTAGGTTAATACTACTGAGTTTTTTCCATCTTTTCTTATTATTGGATCTGAATCTCTAAACATAATTAGTGATATTATATCAATATAATTACACATTTATTCTAATTATTTTCATGCTAGATATATCAAATTCCCAATAAGTACTATTATCTAAAATAAGTCAAAAATAATGGTCATTATCACTTAAATTCTAAAATTAATGATAATAAAAATTAGAATTAAATAATAGTAAGTGAAAATAAAGATTAACTGACATATTTTTTTTTGTTTAAATTTTATCTCTTGTTAGTTATTATTCATATTTTTTTGGATTTTAATTAGTTTTTCAGTTTGTTTTGGTATGTTAAAAAAGCTAATTAGACATTTTACACATGCAACTAATTTTTTTGCAGAAAGAAGACTTTTTCTTACTACTAATTGCAATATATAAGTTGCACAAGGAAAATGTGTAATAATATTATAATTTTTAAGTAATTTACCAGCTTTTACCATATTAATTCTATTGTCAGTTGTTATTGTAAATACTTTTTCATTTAAATTTCACTCTTAAATTATTTAATTAATGCATTTTACAATAAGTATGTGAATATTTTAAATACCTAATTGCCAAAATAGTCTCGTGAAGTTTAAATTGAGCATTTACAAATGAACAAGTTATACTTAAATATTTAGCTTGACTTCTTGAAAACCAAAAATCTAAAGTTAAGGAGCAGAAAGTAATATCTTGTTCAAACAGGTGAATAATTTCTTGCTTGTAATAATTATAGCTATTAACTAATAATTCTTTTATCCTTTTATCACTTGGTAATTCATAAAATGAGTCCAACTCTTTTACAAATTCTCAAAATTCTTCATCATCTCAGATGTTTAGTAGTTAATTATTTTTCACAATAATTCCAACAAATTTTTTATCCAATTGATCTTTTTTAATGGAATTATTATAATCTGAATTAGTGTTGTTAAGTCCAAGCTGAGCCAAACTAAGCCGAGCTGAGTTGATAAAGCTAATTTGGCTTGGCTTTAGAACAGAAGCTAATTCAACTCAGCTTAGCTTGAGACATGATTAGCTGATGAAAGCCTATAGAACCAATGGAAAATAACAATTTTATAATAAAAAAATACCATTTCGGTACATTTTTTCATGAATAACTGTGCCAAAATAGTAGTTTTCATATTATTTTATGAAAAAATGCAGTTTCAGTGCTTTTTTTTCATAAATAACTGCGCTGAAATAGCAGTTTTCATATTATTTTATGAAAAAATACCATTTCAGTATATTTTTTCATAAATAACTGCGCCGAAATGACAGTTTTCATATTATTTTATGAAAAAATGCCATTTCAGCAATTTTTCATAAATAACTATGACAAAATGGCAGTTTTCATATTATTTTATGAAAAAATGCCATTTCAGTATTTTTTTTTACTTTTTTATTAGATATTGCCCATGGGTTTCATCAGTTCTATCGACTTTATACTATCAGCTCCATCAGCTCCATTAGTTCTATCAGCTTCACAACTTGGCTTGGTTTAATTTGACTTGAACCTTCAAACTGATATAGTTCAGCTTGACTTGACTTGACTTTTTATCAGCTTGGCTTGGTTTGGACTTCAAGCCAAACTAAGCCGAACCATTAACAACACTAATCTGAATATTGATTCTTATTCATTATTTTAATATTTTCATGATTCTGATTATTATACATAATACCATGTTTTATTAAATGATAAATAAAATTTTTTTTATATTTTTTTAAAGGTGGTATTTTTTCTAGATAATTTCAAATAAAACTGCTTTGATTAACTAAGTGAATTGTATTTTCTTTTTATCTAGTATTTGGTTCTACTTTCACAATATCTTATTATGTATTATTTATATTATTTAGAATTATATTACTATACATATAGCATTACCTAAGAGATCTCCATTTTGACATATTCTCATATAAAATATCCGTTTTGAGATATTAAATATGTAATATGTAAATCTAATTTATTTTCTAAAAATTAAAATATTTAATCATTATTTTAAATTAAATTTAAATTTTTTATATATTAAATTTATCTAATGCTGATAGGATGAATGTACACATCTAGGTCTAATTCAATATTTTAAATCAAGTAAATTGATTTAAACCCAGAGTATTTTAAACAGTACTATACAGTACTTAATTCTCCATCTTCACTATTATCAGCTTAAATTTATGATGCATTTGTGTATAATATATATTCTGTTTTTTCTGTTTCTATTGATGTTTTAATTTGTTTTCTAGAACTTTTTTTACCTTTTTTAGTTTTATCTTATTTTTTTGAGAGATTTTTTTAACGTCATTATTAGTTGAAGTAGTTTCACTTTCTTTAGGTTATTTATTATTATGCAAAAGATCATATTTTACATATTTGTTTTATATGTTTTACAACTAAAGATATTAAAAAATGTATCATATATTTTACATTAAATGTATCATTATAAATATAAGGGATTTAAATTTTTTTTTTTGAAAACAAGTTGAATAATCAAATTTATTAATGAACATAATTGTATAAGCATACATCAAAAATGGTTAATTATAATTATATAAGCCTTCTTTTTCCATTTTGGAAACAGAAATACCCAATTTGTCACACTTATACCATATAGGTTTTTAGAGTAAGGTTACATTGTTGGGTCTTCTTAGATAAGATATGCTCTAAATCTCCCTCATATCTCAATACCAGAAACTAAAGACAGTTCTTTTAACCAGTCCTTTCAAATCTTCCTATCAAATGCAACATCCTTCATTCAGTTCACCTAAATCTTCTCTCAATACTTATGGGTCTTCAAACTAATACGAAATATTGATAAAGTTAAAAAAATCAGATATTAGTGCCAATCTTCAGGATAAATGATGCATTTTCTCACACTCAGATCTTCAAATTAGTATAAAACGGTTTAAGAAGATTTAAAGAAACTGATTGTTAATACCAACCTTCAGAAAGAAAAAACTATCTAAAAAAACTAATACTAAAATATATAAAAAGAAACTAAACTAATCCTATCTCTATTGCTCTACTCCACTGACATCAGTACTATGATTATTCTAATAGATATTCCAGATGAATCAAGTTAACTACTTATACTGTCTTGTCTGAAGGCCATCACTAAGTACCTTATTACTATGTTATAATTTATATGTACCTTACAAGGTCTTACCCATCCACATCTGATAGCAGTTCTTTACAATAGGCCAATTTCTAATAGCATTACTGAACATTTTTCTATGAATCAAAGATAACTTTTTACCTAAAAGTGAATATGTACTTATATATTGTGACCGTCTAACTTATCCTTTTTTAGAAATCTTTATCCTTAATACCTATTACAAAAAATAATACCCAATACTATAACTACTTCTTCCAAGTATCTATATAAACATAAACTGATCTTTATACTAAGTTTTTTATACCTTTTATACTTTTTTAATTTTTCTAATAGCTACTCATTATGTCGAGCAAAAATAGGGATCATCTGTGAAACAAAATCAGGAAAGTGTAATAATAAGGAAACCAATCACCAACAGGTGATCAGTTATCAATCAAATTTTCAGATACTTCTTACTTAAAGTACTAATAAAAGTCTAATTTAGCAGAAATATAACTAGAATAAGGAAATTCCAGAATAACTATACTTCTCTATCAATATTATTCTCAGCTGATTCAGATATTTGCTTTCACAAGTTTCAAAAACTTGATGTTTTTCTATTTTTCTATCACCAAAAATGATTATTAAAATATTTAAAAAGGGATTTTTTACTAAACTTATATACCAGAAAATATTCTTTCTGCTATATCAAACCCATGCGCCAATTCTGCGAAAAGTTTTTTACTTCCAAAATATTTTCACGCTAGACTTATAGGTACCATCAGAATTGCTAAATTAAAATTATAGCATTACGAAATATGGATTTTACTACTTAGATATTTAACAAAATATCAAAAACAGCATTATAGATTTATGGATTACAAATTATCTACAATATATCCAGAAAAAAAGTTTTACTTTTTTTATATAATTTTTGTATTTTTGTCATTAAATAATTATAGCATTATGGCAATTTAATGTATTACAATATAAGCTTCATATGCCATAATTAATTCTGACGGCAAATATAATTAGGCCACTTTTGGATCCACCAAAAGCAGCCTCAAGTCTAACTCATTCATCTTATACTTATAAAAAGTACTTTAGAATATCAAATGACCTTTTAGGTATCAACTTAGAGAAAGACATAGAAGATTGAAAGTTATCGTAAATCTGATTTGTAAAGAAACTTGATAAGTTGAAGACTATATTCCAAATTTTCTAAACTTTTTAGTTAACTTCAGTAATGTAAAACAATTTTCTAAAACTAAAAGACTATTTTTTTAGTGCAAAATGGCAAAAAGATCAACTTTTCTTTTCAAAACTTTTTCAGAGAAATAGGCATAGGGATTAGCAGAGAGAGATGCCCTCTTTTTGATTATAAGGAATTTAAATTATTTTTTAATTTATTTATTTTACATGCATCATAATGTTAAATTTGTTAAATGTCTAACAGAGTATCCAGATATTTTCAAATAATTGTTAAATAATGCAGGTATTCAGATATTATCCGGATAATCTGAATATTATCTAGATAAATTTATATCTGATCTGAATGAATAAAATTCAGGATATTTGTAAGATATCTATAAAATCTGAATAATGGATCTAAACTTTGACATACTAAGTAATTATCTATATTAATAAGATTAACATCTAAGTCTATATCCTTATTTAAGTTGCTATTTAAATTATTATTACTACTATTATTATTACAATCTTTACTATAATTAAAATTGTCATTATATCCTGATCTATCATTACTATTAATAAAATTAATAATATTCTTACTATACATGCAAGTCACCTTTTCTTTCAGATTATAGATTTTATATAAAGTATAAGCCCTCTTTATGAACTTCCTGTTCAATAAAGTTCTTTACTACAGAATATCCTTTTATAGCAGCTTAACAAAAATAGGTAGAATAGTTGTCAATTGAATGATTGAATTCATTATATGCAATAGAATTCATATAGTGATGAACTTTTTTGTTATAGGACTGAGAAAAAGAAGGAATATCAGGACGAGCAGAGTTAGTAATCTGGGTATAGTGTATTTCAAACAAGTTAATGTAATTTAATATATTAAAAATATTAAAAAAATCAAATAAATAAAAATATCTTAGCTTTAAAAGGTTTATTTAATAATACATCAAATGGTTGTAAGCAAGAAGTTAATACATCTGGAATAATAGCTAAATCAGTATACTTAATAAAAATATATGCGGCGTGATAAATAAATGCATGTCATGTGATGGTAAATTTTTGGTGGGTCATAAGCAGGGACCCGTAAAATTTTCGAAAGCAATTTTTCGAAAGAAATCAAAATTTTTTGTCCAAATCGAAAGAAATTTTTCTTCTAAATCGAAATAATATTTACGGATCCCTGGTCATAAGTCATAACACGTGATCCTTCTCAGATTGTTGATCTGTCGATCAGTTCTTTGACCTTATTTACGTAGTGTTTGCATACAGTAATTGAAACTTATAATCTGAGACATGTAAATAAATTGATATCACTTTTTTTTTCACTTTCAATTTTCACTCTTTCAAATTTTTTGGTAAAAGTCTTTACTAATTTATAATGGCTTCTATATTGAAATCGTTCTTAGATTGGCTCAGGAGTTTATTTTTTAAGGTATTTGAACCTCTCGTATTATTGTATATTCCAACACAATAGATTTGTGACCGAAAATTTTAATTGATTCATACTAACCACGATCGATAATTGTGTCATAATAAATGAATAAAGACCGAACTAGAGCTTACTCTAGTTGGCTTGCAGAACAGTGGTAAAACTACATTGGTTAATGTTATTGCTGTAAGTATCATTCAAGTTTTTAAGTTCATATAATCATTTGGTAGAACTTGGTGGTAAATTTTTTTTTATTATTATTAGTCTGGTCAATTCAGTGAAGATATGATTCCAACAGTAGGTTTTAACATGCGTAAAGTCACAAAAGGAAGTGTTACCATGAAATTATGGGATATTGGTGGACAGCCACGTTTCCGAAGTATGTGGGAACGATATTGCCGTGGCGTAAATGCTATTGTGTGAGTACAATCGATAGAATTACTTTGTTTGTAAAAATTCTCTGGGTGATATTATAATTTTTTTTTTATTTAATAGATTTGTAGTTGACTCTGCTGATCATGAGAAACTAGAGGCAGCAAGGACAGAATTACGCAATCTTTTGGAAAAACCTCAACTTGCAAACATTCCAGTTTTAGTTTTGGGAAATAAAAATGACTTAGATGAAGCTTTGCCTGTTGAAAAACTTGTTGAAGAAATGTAAGCGATTACTTTTTTTGAAATATAGATTATAATTATGATTTTGATATATATTTTATTTATTTTATAGGAATTTGAAATCCATCAATAATCGAGAAGTTTCTTGTTATTCAATCTCTGCAAAGAATCAAGTAAATATTGATATAACTTTGCAATGGTTGATTAAAAAGGGTAAAGGATCAAAATAAATGAATTGAGCAATTATTTTAAAATTTTGGTTTATAGAATATTTTCGTTTCATATTTAATTTTTGTACGATTATTTTTATTTTCCGTATGATAATTTATTTTGAAGACTGGTTATCGTAGTTTTTTGTGAGATTATAGATTATTCTTTTTCTGTTCTTTGTTTTTTCATAATTAATTTTATTATAAATTATTGACTTATTGTTAATTAATAAATAGGACTTAACAATATTGCATAATTATTTCAAGTATTTGATTTACAATATAGGGCAAAATACTGGGTAATTGTTTAATTTTGGAAATTGGAATTGAAGTTGCTAAATGAAACCGTCCCAGGCAAAAATCTTTTTTTTTTAGCTTCGTTATATATACAATCCAAATCTAAGTTGTCATCCATGAAAATTTTTCTTTTTTTTCAACAAAAAAGAACGAAGGAAAATAATTTTTTTGTATAGAAAAATTCTGCAACTAGATCTAGTTCACAAGATATATATTTAACTTAAAATATAAAGAAATCTAAATAAACAATGGACTATATAACTATATACTATTACGCAAATTGATATCCGTTTGTCCTACATATCTTACAAAAGTTACGTTGTAAAATATAAATAGTACTAATTATTTTAATTTCAATGAATTTTGAAATACAAAATATAATTTAAAATGAACTTACCTATTTATTAAAATTTAATAAATAAACCATTTCTAATTTAATTTAATAAATTATGATTTGCAGATCAAATAAATTTTAAATTTAAATATAAAGTTAGATTTAAAGACAGATTTAATCTAATTTGAATCATAGATTCAGATTTAAGTTTTGCAATATTTTTACTATATAATTCCAATAATTAGCCTCCCTTTGAAAATAAACATCCTGAACTTAAATTATAATGATTTTAGCTCATATTATAATAAGCTTAGCCTATACATACTATCCAAATTCCAAATAATTTGGGATTAAAAAATTTGGGATTTGGATTTTGGATTTTGGTATTTAGTAATTTGGATTTTGGATTTTGAAATTTGAATTTGAGTAATATCTATAGCTTATTAGCTAGTATTATATGCAAAAATGGAATGCTTATTATTAGAATTATATAATATATCTTGTAAAATTTTATTTTTTTATTATAAAATATTCTTATTAAACATTTTTTTTGTAGATTTAATTCTAAAAATTGAAAAAATCAAAAATAAATTTTATAATGTTAGTTATAAATTTTTATTTTTTCTTTATTTTAAAATATTCTAATTAAATATTTTTTTTTTTTTTTATAAATTTAGTATTTTAGTTTTAAAAATTCAGAAATATAAATTTTGTAACAAATTATTTTATTTTGTATTTTATTTTTTTATTTTTAATTAAATGTATAAATTTGCATTTTAGTTCTAAAAATTCAAAAATATAAATTTTAAAACATTTTAATTTTTTTTATAAATTGCTTTTAAATATTTTAGTTCTAAAAATTCAATATATAAGTTTCATAACAAATTATTTCATTTTGAACTTTATTTTTTTATTTTTTTTCTTTATTATAAAATGTTTAATTAAATATTTTCTTTTTTTTTTATAAGTTTAATTTAGAAAATTAAAAATATTAAAAATATAATGGGAATTGCTAAACATCACCTAGGTGATTATCACCTGGATTTTTTTTTCAAATATGTTACATGATTTATAATATATAAATATAACTATTATTTATTAATAATTATTAGATTTGCTCAGTTAGTTTAGTGGTTAGAACACTAAATAATTTTTTTTATGTTAGAAACGCAGGTTCAATTCCTATACTGGACCTTTAATTTTTTCAATTTTTTTCATCATTTCATAATCACAAAGTCATGTAAATTAAAGATACATTATACAATAACACAAAAACGCATTATGATTTTGAATAAAATATTTATTTTATTTATCATTTTGTGTTTTTATATTTTTCTTGCTCACTTGCTCAACACCTCAGCTTGCAATAAAGGTATGTTTTTTCTTTCTTTTTCTTTATATTATTTTTTACATTTGTTCTTTACTAACTTTATTTCATTTCTTTAGATCCTTTTACTTTCTTAATTTTGCAATTAAAGTCTGTTATTTCATGTTTCTTTTAAGTTTTTATTTTTTTATTTTATTCTTATATTTTGTTCCTTATATTCCATTACTTCTTATTAACTTTATTTTATTTTTTATTTTTAAGTCTTTTGCTCTTTTTTTTTTCTTTGTATTAAGGTATGTTTTTTTATTTTTGATTATTAATTTCATTACATTTCTTACTAATTTAATTTCTTTTTTATTTTATGGGTTTTACTTTTCATTTGGTCGGTTGGTCCCTTCATTTTCTCCTCCTAATTATCTTCTCTTCATTATTTTAATAACTTTTCATTTCATCTTTCATCCCATTTTTATTATTTTCTTTTCATCCCCTATTATTCTTTTCATCCTGTATTATTCTTTTCATTTCTTTTAATTTTTTTTCATTTTTGTTCTTTTTTATCACATTTTTTCATTCTATTTTTTCGCCCATTTCTTTAACCTATTTTCTCATTCTTATTCCATTTTTTTCATTTTTTTTTTATTCCTATTTTCTTCTCTTATTTCTTTTGTTCACCCTTTTTCTTTTATTATTTTTTATTCATTCCCTTTCATTTTTTTTTGTTTTNCCTTTCGTTCATTTCATTCCTCTTTCGAATATTCCTTGTTTCATTTTTCTTTCATCATTTCTTTATTTCACTTCCTCTTTCTTTGTTCCTTTCTTCACCCCTTTCATTTATTTACTTCTTTTTTCATTTCCATTTATACATTCTTTTTTTTATCTCTCTTCTATCATTTCTTTCTTTCATTCTTGTTTCCCTCTTTTATTCCATTTTTCATTGTTTATTTTGTTTTTCTTTCATCTTCCCTTATTTTTTTTATTTACCTTTTTGTTTTTATTATTACTTTTTACATTTTTATTTTTTTATTGCTGTTTCTGATTTTTATCAGTATATTTCTATTAAAAAATGAATATAAATCTTGACTTTTAATAAATGAGTTCAATAATATCTTTTTTATTTAATTAATAGTAAACATGTAATCTTTTTAAATCAATAACAAATAAAGTTTCCTTACATAAATAAAAATGTAAAAATTTTTTAAATTAAAAAAAACTTAAAAGTTTAAATTTTTTTTTATTTAAAAAAAAGTTGGAGGTTTAGTTTAATTTGCCTAGACTCTGTAGGTCTATTTTTTCCATTCTGAAAGATAAAAACACTTTATTATAAATTATGTATCATATTCAAAAAAAAAAATCCAGATAATGATCATCCAGATAATGAATACTTAGGTGACAATCACCTAGATGATATTTAGCAATTTTCAAATATAATTATTCTATTTATTTATATTTCTGAAAAATATTTTAAAATTTCTATTTGTACACAGCAGGGATGTCTGAACATGAGGTCATAATTCTGGCCAGAATTAAATAATCTGCAATGAAATTGCCTTTTTGGAAAATTAATATAACCCAAATTTTGATTTTTGAGAGAAATAAAATTACCTTTTTTGGATTGTATAATATAGGATAATATTCCAAAAAAAGATATTCCAGTTGGCATTATGAAATCCGGCCAAAATTAGGAATATGATAAATAAAATGTAATAAATAGGATTTCACATCTTGAAAAAATTCTAAGTCCCTAAAATAAATAGAAAAAATGAAAACAGAAGGTGTGATACAGGGGTGATAAATTATCATATAGTAAAAAATCACATGATCCATATTCAGACATCCTGTATAAACTTTAAAATTTTCTTAAAAATATTATATTTATTATAAAATCTATTAATTTCTAAAAAAAAATTAATTATACTATATATTTTTCTTTTTTTTTAATATTTTATATTTTTTTTAAATAATTTTTATTACTTTTTGTTCTTTAGATATTTTTTTATTATTTCTATCTTTTTAATATTTTTTATTCTTTTTATTTTTTTTTAGTATTTTTTATTATAAATTTAAAACTTTAGAAAACTAATATATAACTTATAATTATTTTATACTAAAATTAATGTAATTATCTATCTAATAATTTGATTTATATCAACTTTTTTTATTTTATAAAGTTTATTTAAAATTACATTTAAAAAAAATTAATTAAATTAAACTACTAAATAGTAAAATATTTGTAAAAAAACTAATTTTTAACTTTTTAAATTTGATTTAATTTGTTAAAACTTATTAGTAAATATGAGTTAATTCAAAATTATCTAGCAAGATCCAAAATATATATATAGGAATAAGATTTACTAATATATTATTATTATAGTAGAATTTATACTTTCTCACAAATTAAATCTTAGATTACTAAAATATTTCATCAGCCATGTTAAATCTAAATTAACATAACTATAATTATTTTAACAGATGTATTGTATTATGATAGATATATTATATTTTGACAATTTTAATAGATATATTGCATTATAACAAATATATTAAATTTTTACAAATTATAATGATATTTATTATTTATATAAAATTTCAGTAATTAAAAATCTATACAATACAGAATCTAATAATTTAAAATATTATTAAAATATAAATATAACTAATTATAAAATAAATAATACTAATAATTAATAAAATTATAAAAATTTTATATGCAAATTTGTAATATTGGATATATTTTTTGCTTCTTCCTTTAAAGTATTTCATCTTATAAATTAAGAAAGTATATGTTATCATAAATTATGAGCAAAGTAAGAGGTCATTTAACAATATGTAGATAGGATTCCTCAAACTCAAATTAAATCAAATATAAAGCTAATTTGAATTTGTCAAATCAAATCAGGTTTAAATCAAATTTGAATCAAATTTGAATCAAATATTAAATATCTGTCAAATTGACCAATCAAATTAAAGAATTTTTAAATTAAATCAAATCAAATTTGCTAATTTGAATTTGCAAATTCAAATCAAATTCAAATCGAATGTCAAATGTCAAATCAAATTGCATAACCCTATATATAGAATTACATTAAGCATAAGCACTAACCCTATGAAGAATAAACACTACTTTCAGAAAACAGGTTCACTTGCTACTTTAAAGGTAATCCTAGATTTTGATATATGTATCTTTTATAATTTTCTTGTTTTAATTGTTTTATTTTCTTATAGAACTCATTAAATATCATTTTTTCATATATATGTTGTAATAACTTGTCTTCTCAGTAAAATATATATATAAGCATATTATTTTTATAATTAAATATACTAATTATGATTTAAAATTTATTATTAATGAAATTATCAGATGATCAAGTAAAGCAAATTTTAATATTTATTTAATTTTAATAAAAAAAATTAAAGAAAATTCTAAAGATGAACAAATTTAATATTTATTTGCTATTATTTTATAAAAAAATAGTATTCAGACTATATGATATACATATCAGTATTAATTCACAACCCAAAAAAAGAAAGATACAGACTGAACCTAACTACTCATATATAAATATATAATTATATAAAAATAAATTAATTATTTTTTTTAAATACATAAGTAAGTTTCTTCTTTTCCTAAGATTATAATATATTTCTAAAAAAATAAATTAATTTAGAATATGATATTATAAATGCAAATATTAATTATAAAAGTTTTTATTATAATTATCCTGTCTTTCCCAAAATCTAGTTCTAAATAGAGTATAGTATCTTTCCTCTTCACATATCCATAAATCTCATTTAGAAACTCCATTATGATAAAGAATAAAGTTTTAAATATCAAGCAATTAATCAGTTAAAATAAGCATTTGAAATATAATAAACATAAATCTAGTAATAGTTCAAATATTTACATAATAGTTTTTAATGAGTCCTTTACTTTTAGCTACACCATTGACTAATAAATCTTGAAGTATTAAAATAGTGGTTTATTCTGATTCAAATAAATGAATTAGTTGAATTGAAAGTTTTATTTATTAAAATATATTAAATAAATATTATGAATATGAACCTTCGGGCAACAGAACTTCAAAATTCTTGGCAACTCCTCCCATATACTGGTCAAAAACTGATTTATCTTACAGATATCTTACAGATATCTTATAAATATTGGATATCCAAAATGCAGAAAATCTGCTATATATCGGATACCCAATATGTATGCTATAAAATTAAAAAATACAATTTATTAATTATCTTGCTATCTAGTGATCATAAAATGATGAAATATAGCTCATTTGATTCGTTTTACTGAGGTGTATCGAATAGTACTAATTTTGCATTTTAGGTATGATAGATGCTGAGATATTTGATAAATTGCAAAAAATAAACAAAAAATAATAATTTGTCAAATATCTTGACATCTATTGCACTTAGAAATGCGAAATTAGTACCATTCGATACGCCTTAGTAAGACAAATTAAATGAACTATATTTTATCATTTTATGATTACTAGTTAATGAGATAATTAATAAATTATATTTTTTAATTTTATAGTATACATATTGGGTACCTGATATATATCAGATTTTTTGCATTTTGGGTACCCAATATTTATAAGTTATCTGTAAGATATCTGTAAGATAAATCAGTTTTTGACTAGTGATACATTAAATAATATTCATTATTTCTCCTCTTTTGGTGAATTAAAAAATCAGTATAGGATTTGTGCCATTAGACAGATTTAATACAGTATAAACGACATGGTATATTTAGAATTTTATATTAAAAAAATTATTGGAAAAGATTTAGTTAGTAATAAAAAAATTGAATTATAAAAAAAATTTATAAATAAAATTTGAACAATTCCTCTTTATATTAATTTTGATTTTCTTTTTAAGAAAAAATAATTAAAATATTGATTTATTTTTATTAAATTGTTAAAAGTTTTACAGCATATTTTTGATTATTTTTAATATAATATATATTATCCTTAAAATTAAATCTAATAATTTATTTTTATTGTTCCATTAACATCATCATTAAAAAATTTTTAAGTATATTCTATTATTATTAATCATTACCTGTATGACAAAATTAAAATAATCTTTTTTTCATCATACAGATTAATCATATGAATTTAATATATATTTAATACATATTCAATATAAATAATAAATTTTGACCAAAATTAACAAATTTTTATCAGAATTATTAAATTTTATTGATTTATTTTTGTTTATTTAATCATGAAAACTAATGCCAATTTATTATTTATCATTCTAATACATTTAAATATCTAATACATTATTAAGAATAGCTTCAAGATCAAATTCATTTGAACTAATATGATCAATAATAATTGGATAGAAATCAATAACAACATTTACATTAATTTCAAGTAATTTTTTTAATTTTAAATCATTTACATTGATTTATTTTTCAATTTCTGTATTTTTTATATCTGAAGTATCCTTTTCATTATTATCATTATCTTTATCATCATTATCATCATCATTGTTATCAGAAAAATTACCATCTTCATCCTTATCTGAATCAATAAAATCATTTTTTGCTTTTTTAGCACCAGATAATGCTTGTTATACAAAAGATTGAAAAGCATCTTCTGATAAGCCTGTATAGATATATTTTAATTTCTTTTGGACATTTATGATGTAATGTATATAAAATTTAGCTAGAGCTTTTAAATTTTCAACTTTTAATCTATTTATATTTAAAATATTTTAATATTAAATACAATATACTTATATTAATATTATTAAGAAAATAATTGTTTAAAATTTATTTCATATATCTTTTATTAGTATACCAATCCAATATTAAAAAAACTTTTTCACATTCTGCATTATGTGATGTAATAGATAATATTTTTAATGCTAACTTTTATATATGATTTTCTTCATCTGATATAGGATTGTATATATACCACTAGATAATGTCAAAAACTGATTTATTTTACAGATATCTTATAGATATCTTATAAATATCAGGTATCCAAAATGCAGAAAATCTGCTATATATCAGGTATCCAATATGTATACTATAGAATTAAAAAATACAATTTATTAATTATCTTTGTTATCCAGTAATCATAAAATGATGAAATATAGCTTATTTGATTCATCTCACTGAGACGTATCAAATGGTACTAATTTCGCATTTTTAGGTATAATAGATGTCGAGATATTGCATTTTTTGTTTATTTTTTTATGATTTATTAAATATCTCAGCATCTATCATATCTAGAAATGCGAAATTAGTACCATTCAATATGCCTTAGTGAGGCAAATCGAATGAGTTATATTTTATCTTTTTATGATCACTGGATAGCGAGATAATTAATAAATTGTATTTTTTAATTCTATAGTATATATATTGGATATCCGATATATAGCTAGTATTCTGAACAGATCTAAACTGATCTGAATCTGACTAGTTCTGATCTAAACTGATCTAAAACTGATTCAAAATTGAACTGAACTAATCTGGATTTAATTAATCTGAAACTGAACTGAACTAAAACTGATTCAGATTTGAAACTAAACTAATCTGAATCTAATTGTTCATTTAATTTCCTAAAAAGAAGAAAAGAAAGACATTAATTACATTTTCTAAAAGTAAAAAATAAAAAGAAATGAACAAACTAACCTCTTAGTTTATTCGTTTAAGTTCCGTTCATTCAGCTTTGTCCATTTATCCAGTTTTTTAAAAATAAGAGAAAGAAGACGTTAATTATGTTTACTAAAAGTAAAAAAATGAAAAAAAATGAACAAACTAACCTCTTAATTCATTTATTCAAGTTCTATTCATTCAGTTTTGTCCATTCATCCAGTTTTCTAAAAATAAAAGAAAGAAAATATTAATTACATTCTCTGAAAGTAAAAAAATGAAAAAAATAAATAAACTAACCTATTAGTTTATTCATTCAAGTTCTATTCATTTAGCTTCATTATTCATTCATTCAGTTTTCTAAAAAAAGAGAAAAGAAATGTTAATTACTTTTCCTAATAATTAATAAAGTCAAAAAGAATGAATTTATGTTCGTCTAAGATTCCAGTCATTCAGTTTCATCTGTTTATCCAGTTTCCTAAAAAAAGAGAAGGAAAATGTTAATTACATTTCCTGAAAGTAAAAAAATAAAAGAAATGAACAAACTAATCTCTTAGTTTGTTTGTCCAGTTTCCTAAAAAAAAAGAGAAAAGAAAATGTTAATTACTTTTTCTAAAAAAAATAAAGTAAAAAAAGAATGAACTCACCTTCAGTTTAGTTTGTTCAAGAACTGTTTATTTGGTTATCTAAGTTCTGTCTTTAAAGTCTCTAAAAAAAAATAAAAATAAAAAAAAAAACTTTTTTTTTATTTATTATATTTAATATATGAAGATCTGAATCTGATCAAATCAGATTCAGATTTTTTTGTACTATGATCTGATTCGATTAGATCAGATTCAAATCAGATTTATTTGCTTCAGATCAGATCCATGAATCTTAAATTTGCAAACTGATCTGAATCTGTTTTAGATCAAATCTGCAGATTCAAATCAAATCAAATTAGATTTTTTTTCAAAACACTATATATAGCAGATTTTCTGCATTTTGGATATCTGATATTTATAAGATATCTGTAAGATAGATCAGTTTTTGATCAGTGATTATTATGATCATTAAAAGAATAATCAAATTCAATTTTTTTTAAGTAAAAAGATTAAATTTAAAAAACTAATTGAGTAGAAGAATTTTCTCCATTACTTATATTAATCCAAATTTTCATAGCCAAAAAATATATATTGCAAAAACAGTTAGATGTAATTTTTTTTCTAAATAACATAAAGAAGTTAATTCTTGATGCATTTTAATTCAAAAAAATTAAAAAAAATTTACCTCTGTATAGTGGATGAAATAAGTATACTAAAATATATAGATAAATATTAAATTGTTACCAATACTTATTAAAAAGTTCTATATATTTGTATTTAAATTCATAATCAGAAACAGGTGAAAGTGAATTGATTTTTTGTGAGAATTTGATTAATTTAATGAAATAGTCTATAAGAGATATTATTGGGCATTTACTATTTGATGATTTATGTTAGTACAATCAGTTACTATGTATAATAAAAGTTTAATAAAGACTAAGCCCGATAAAACAGTTACTCAGCACTTCATGCTGAGTAACTATTAATTATTTTAAATTTTAAAGTTTAACAATACATTTCACTAGCAGGATATTTATGGCTTTTATATCAATAAAAAAGAGTAGCTTCAGATGAGTTTTATAACTTCTGAATTGAATTTTTCTGAATTTTTTTCTAATATCTAAATTATTATGAAAGTTAAAATACTTATAATACAAATAATTAAGAAAATATATAATTATCCTTACTTCTTTTAGTATTTGCTTAAGATATAAAATAGAATTAGTATAGTTCTAAGTGATAATCTATTTGGTTACAATATAATTTTTCAATCTATTCTCTTTTATTTCTTTCATAATTTTTTCATAAAGTTTCTCTTCAGCTTAATATAAATTTTTAAAATATTTAACAATTCTATGGTATTTTGAAATTATATTAATTGCAAATGATGTTTTACAAATATCAGTTGAGATTAAGTTTATATGGTAAGCTATACAACAAATTGGTAGTATATGTTTATATCATTCAAAAATTTTCTTTTTGCTATTGCATAAGCAGCAGCTTGATCTGAGATAATAGCTGTAAAATTTTTTATACTAATATTATTGATTACCTTATCTAACTGATCTGTGAGAAAATTTGTTATATGGAAGTTTGCAAAAAGATTTTTAATACTATAAATTATATCTTTCCAGTTGGATGTAATAATTATAAATGCATATAAGATTGTCCTAAAAGTCTAGTTCAACTATCAAAGTCTAATTTAAAATAAATTATTTAATAATTTATTACAAGTATTTAGCATGAATGTTACAATTGATACTTACCAAATATTAAATTTTTTGTTTTTTTTTAGCATTAAATACTGATTTATTACAATGTTAGCTAATTCTGTATATAAAAAATCTTCTAATAAAGTATATGCAGATAGTGACTTGTATCATAAATATAAACTTTTTATCATATCAATAAAGAAAAAATGTTTTATGAGATGAAAAAAAAGATCACAACAGATTAAAAATTTAGCTACTGTCTGATTACAAATCAGCTGTCTAGCTGATTCAATAGAATTTGATTATCTATATTTTGTGATTGATTGTTAATAAGATTTTCTTTTTTTATTAATTTTGCTTTACCTTTTATTTCTATAGTTTGACTTTCATCATATATTTTTACAATAAGTAAAAATTTTTCTTTAATCTCAATAGGTACTTTATGATAGTTAAATGCCAAATATGCTTTCATACTATTTGGTTTATTATATTTTTGACTCCATGAACAATAATTACATTTATAACTTTAGTGACCATCTTTTTTCTTTTCAGATATAAAAAAATTCCAAACTTCTTTTAGTTTTCACCTTAACTTAGTAGGTGTTTTATTTAGTTTTTATGCAGAATAAAATGGTAACATTTCATTTGTTAATATTTCACTTATTTTTTTATTTATTTTTTTTCAGATAAACTCATTTTGTTAAAACAAAGAAAAAAATAAAGAAAAAAATCTTTGTTTGAACATTGCTATTTACTAGTATATATATTATTTATTAAGGTTTCTCAACTCAAATCAAATCAAATATGAAGCCAATTTGAATTTATCAAATTAAATCAGATTCAAATCAAATTTGAATTAAATATCAAATATTTGTCAAATTAACTAATCAAATTAAAGAATTTTCAAATCAAATCAAATTGAATTTGAATCAAATCAAAAAAAAAAGCTGATTTGAATTTGCAAATTCAAATTAAATTTAAATCAAATGTCAAATATCAAATTAAATTACAGTATGTATTGTTATTATCTATTATGTAATATTATAACAATGTAACTTCATTTCTAATATGTATTATGTGATATACTGTATTAATTCAATATATTTGTTAAAATCAAACCAATATTCTCATGCAACAAGTTACATTTTTCTTATATAGAGGGTGTATATATAATTTATAGAATGTATTCATCTTATGACACTTAATACAATAAATGCATTTTAACTTGTCTTAAAAAATATATATATATATATATTTGTTAAAATCAATACATCTGTTAAAATGCAATATGTTTATCATAATGCAATACATCTGTCATAATGCAATATATCTATTATAATGCAATACATTATTATATCAAAAAAAATTTTATGATGAAATTAATTATGGTAGATTTTTACTGATATAATGCTGAAATTATAACTAATTTGTGAAAAAGTATAATAGACCTTATTTTGAATATAACTGAATTTTCACTATTAAGTAGTTAGACAATAAAAGAAATTTAAAAATATGAAAAAAGAATACAGTTATCCCCCTCTATAGGCACCTCCTATTTAGTCACACTTACCTTATAAGCATATTTATGCTTGACCCAAGTTACTAATAATATTATTAAAAAAACCTCTTCTATAGTCACATCATATAGATTTTTTATAATCACACCTTTTTTTTTCAGTCTTAAGGGATGTGATTATATAGGGAGATGACTGTAGTGAAAAACATATAAAAGAAAGAATTTTAGCTATTTTAAAAAAGTGTTTTTTGGCTGGAAATGTTGACAGGAATAACTAAATGATTATTCAAAATATGTTGAATTTATTAACTTTAAAAGTACAAGAAAAAGAAATTAAGAGTTCAGATATATTAAAAGTAATGACTATATAGAGCTGGATAACCTATTATGCAATACAGTTATGTAAAAAAAATACTTAAACAATATTTGAAAAAACTAATTAATAGTATATATTTGTATTTTATATACTTATATAATTATTTTAGGTAGAAATCTGGCAGGATGTCAAATAAAAGTAAAAAATTTATTATAAAAAAAATTTTTAAAAAATATATTATTGGAAATATTAGGATAAATGCCATATATTACAAATATTTTTATTAAGTATAAGTTAATTTAAATATGGTTACTTAAATAAGAAAAATAAAAATACTTATTATTCTAGAATTTTTAAAAAAAGTTATAGTTTATTTTTCTACTATGGTACATATGATCTAAAGCCAATCAATATTTTATTTAGTAGCCAAATTTTTCAGGCTTATAATCATATCACGTGAAATAAATTTTATTGGTCAATTGGTTACAATCATGTGACTTGATTTATTTTATTGCATATTTATATTATTAGGAATTCTTCAATGTGATCTGTATTTTTTTACAGTATACAATGCTTCTATACCTGTTAATCTTTTTCTATATGCATTCATAAATCTCCAAACTCTATAAGCATAATGTCTAATTGTTTCTAAAGAAATTGAATATAATGCTTCAGAAACTATTTTTTCTAATTCTTTAAAAGAATAATCATAATTATTATGAGTATAATGCTTAGTAGCATTCCAAAATATTTCAATAAAATTAAATTCATAATGGAACTTTGGATAAAAGATAATTTTATGTTCATTATCTTCAATAATTTCTTTAACTAATGATCTTTGTGCCAAAAAATCAGATTGAAGTAAAAGTATCTGAACTGCACAACAATTATTTGTAGTTAAAGAATGCTTTTTGCATTCAGAATAAATACGATTTAAACTTCCTTTTGGCCATAATCCTTATTCTTTCAAAATTAAACATATTCCTTTTGGTTGTCCATTGGAAAGATGCATTAACTGTATTGATCCATCAGGCATCAATCATTTCTAAATTTTCACTTACCACCTGGTTTAAGATTTATTTTTGATGCAATTAAAGTATTCTTTGTATATGTAGTATGAGATGTTGCATTATCAAATGCAAATACACTAATTTCACTAGGATGTAACTTTTCAAAAATTGGAATTGCTTTTTTAGTAATCTAATTATAAAATAATAATTTAAACAATTTAAACAATAATTTTAAATAAAAATAAAACAAAAAATATTACCTGTGCAACTAAATCTTCAGTTTTTCACTAGTCATCACAATTAACATCTGGTTTTATTGTAATACATGCTTCCTCTTGTTCAAATATTAATCGACCATCAACTTCTGTTAAAAATCACTGATATGTAAACTTAAATCTGCTCCTTTTTTATGAAGAGGCTGATATCCAATAGGTCTCCAATTGATTCATTATGAGTTACCAGAATATTTCTCTTATCACTTTCATTTAAATTAGACTCTATTAATACTATAATATCATCATTAGAAGATTTTGGCATATATTATTCCAATTGTGCTATTTCTGCTAAAAATTCTTGTTAATAATCAAGCATATCAGGTCACTCATATCCATCAAAATAAATATCTTTCACTCTAACATGAAATATCCAACCAAAATGTTTCAACTATGCATGTACAGTAGTATTTGAAATGGATTTTCTATTTTCTATTCCAACACTTGGAAAGACTTCCTGTTTAATAAATGTTTTAAATTTATCAACAATTACATCACAATTAATACTCCAAAGATATTTAGTAATCATTTGATAAATATCTTTATCATCTAATAAACTTTTAATTTTTTGATGTTTATCATATATTGATATTGGAATTAAATGATAAATTATAAAATTTTGTGTTTATGCTTTAATTAAATATACTTGATATTTTCCTTTTCTAATATTGATTGCAATTATTTGGCTTGCTTCCATACATTTGTATCCAGCTAATCTCAAGTTAATATATTGAAAATAAGTTGCAACCCAGCCAGTTTTTAACTTGAGAAACTAATAATTTGGCATTAATTAATGTATTTAATTCCTCTAATGCTAAATTAAATCCTTTCCTCTATATGATTTTCTCAAGATTTATTAAATCATCAGCTATAGTATTAATTTATTGACCATTCAATAATGAATTTGTGTTAAATTATTAATAAAATAATCTGTAATATTTGAGAAACCTTTACTTACTGCTTTTGCAGCTACTTTTTTTCGCCTCTTGGTTCTTTCAGAATTTCTGTAATAAGTTAATAGATACGAATTATTAAAAACAGCAGAGTCTTTTGAATTTTAATATATAATATCAAATACAGATGGTTTAATCTTATCTATAGTTTCTTCTAAATTAATATCAATCCAAATATCATCTTTCTCAAAATTATCTGATAAATTATCATTAGTCTCAAGCAAACTTAATAAATTTACTTTAATCTTTTTTAATTATTTGCTTTTTCTTGCAGCTGCAAGTTGAATATTACAAGACTTTGAAGACATTTTTCATACAAAATGTGAATTTTATTGGAGTTTATTTTCTTTTGATATCAATTATATAATGAAAAAAATTTTTAGAAGAGTTATTTTTTTAGTTTAGTGCGATTTAACAAATTTTGGCTAGAATTATATAAATTTTGTAATTCTGGGTAGCTTTATTATAGCTAAATTCATTACATACTTAATAAAATATACTGTTTTTAATTTTATATATCTAATGTTGATAATTATTTTCTTAAAAAAGGATTCTATTACATGAAAGATAATGATACAATCTATCATTTAACAAAAAGTTTAATTAAATTAGTTTATTTTTCAATCACTTCTATTTTTTTGAAGTCATGTGATAAAATATGGTTGGCTTTAGACCATGCGCATCATACTTAATATTTAACTATTGCAAATATTCAATTTGGTTTTCTAGAAATTTTAGATCATTTAAATAATTTAATTGAATTAAATAAATTTAATTAAAAAGAATTAATATCACCTATTAATCAAAAAATTAAAGATTATTGGAAATATATTAATAAATAAACTATAGTAATTGTTGTTTTAAATTTTTAAACAAAACTTATTTTATTTGAATTAAAAATACTAACTTCTAACATTATATCTATTATTACAACTTTATCGTTATTATATAATTATTATATAATAACAATTAAAAATTATAAGAGAGTAGATGAAAATAATTATATTAATATAAAAGATTATTTTGGTAATGTTTATCTAAAAATAATTTATTATATTTATATTATTCATCTACTTTTTTTTATTGCAAGTTCAATAATATTAGAAAAAAGTTTTCTAGAATTAGATTAATATTTAGCTTTATTTTATAATGAAAAAATAAATCCATTAATTTTATTTAGGTTAAATTATTTTATTTTATTTTATTTATATTATTTGTTTGCTAAATAAAGTTTAACTGTTAAAAATATATATATATATATAATTCTTTTTTTATTAATATATTTTAATATTATTAAGTTTTTAAAATATCAGATATTTCTATTGATTTTAAATATTAAAAATTTCAGTTAATCTGTATAAAAAATATTTATTTTTACAGAATTCTGAAAAATTCTAAAACAATTCATAAATTTTTTTTTTGCAAATTAGACTAATTTAAAAAATTAAAAATCAGTTTAAAACAAAAAAAATTGATTTATTAAATAGTAAGATAATTGTAAAAAAAACTGTTTAGCAAAAAGTATTAATTTTGATATAAATTAGTTATAAATTATATACAGTCAAATCTTTATATAATCATTTCCTATATAATCATACTTTTTTATATTTAAACATCTATTTTTATATAACTAACTTAAAGTTAGCTAAAAAAATTCCTTCTTTATTAATCACATACATATTATAATCATTATCATCAAAAATAATTGTAATATACATATTAGTTTTATTAATATAAAAATCTCTTTATAATTACATAATTTCTGATTGGCCATAAATTTTTAATNATNATTTAATTTCACANAGTATTTACTTCTAGTAAAAAATTTTTACAAACTATTTTACAATAAAATTTTATAATTTTAATATATATAAATTGTTAATTTAAAAATAATTATTTTTTAATTTATATATTTCTTCCTTTATAAAATTATTTTATTTTATTTTTAATATATAGTAATAGTAAATATAATAAAGATTTATTTCTATGTAATTACACTCTTATATAATCACTAATTTTAATATAACAAATCTAGTGATTATAAAAAAGTCTAACTGTATTAATTTTCCAGAATCTTATTTTTATATAATAAATTAATAAAATTAAAAAAAAAATTTTTAACCTTTTTTTTTTTATTATTTATTTTATTTATTTTATTTATATATTTTATTTTATTAATATTTTTAGAGTAAATCTAGATCTAGCATGAGGGTAAGATATTTATATATTGCTTAATTTTTTTCTAATTCAGTAATTCTGATCCAAAGTAGTGACAACTCTTCCTGCTAATCCCTACGCCCATTTCTCTGAAGAAGTTTTGAAAAGAAAAGTTGTTCTTTTTGGCTAGTTTGTCTTAAAAAAGTGGTCTTTTAGTTTTAGATAGTATTTTAACCTGTGAATAATCTGTAATCTGACAATCTAATCTGTTTATAATCTGTCATCCATCAATCTGATCCGTTTAGCAAAAATACAATCTGGATATCTGGGGTGACAGATTAAAGATCATCCAGATATCCTAACGGATTCATCCAGATATTTTTTGATAATCTCTATATATAGATATTTTTTTTTCACTAAATTATTCGGCTATTTAGATTCTATTAATTCTTTTTACTAGTAATATGCTTTTCTTGATAAGGTTATTTTGTCATTCTTTTGTCAATTCTTTTTATTTCTTTTTACTAATAACGTCTTTCTTTTAGATTCTTTTGAAAACTACAAATTTGACGTCTCTAAATTATTGTATTAACTTCTTTGAATAGTACAGAATTTATATGTATTATTATTCTCTAACAATATCTGGCCCTTTTAATGTACCTGCAAACTGTTTAGTTCATGAAATCAGTCAAAAGTGATGTTGGGATATATAATTTTTTTTTTTTTCTTTTTCTATCTTTTTTATTCTTGTAGCTAATTTTATTCTTATCTTTCAGTTTTCCTACCACCTGAATTTTAGAGATAAGTCAACTAACATTTATTTTTTTTTTTAGTCCTTTTTTTTTAGCTTCTTTTCAGTTCTTCACTACTTGGATTTCGGCAACAAGTAGAAGATTTTTTTATTTCTTTTTTTTTTATTTTTTTTTAAGTAATTTTGTTGTATTTTATTTTTTCTTAGGTCTTTTAGTTCTTTTACCACTTGGACTTCAAAGACAACTTTTTTACACTGTTACAGATAAATAATTCTATTTTGTTTATTTTATTTTATTTTATTTTTGCTTTTTTTTTGCTTTTGACATTATACTAATCAGTTTTTTCTTTTTTTCTGGTAATCTTTTTTGTTCCATTTCATTTCTATCATTCTTTTTGTTTTTCTTTTATTTTACATCATCCCTTTTCATTCTCTTTCATTTCCTTCATCACATTTTTATTTCCATGATCCATTCGTCATATTTTTATTTTTTATGATTCTCCATGTCATATTTTCGTTATCCCCTCATCATATTTTTGTTTTTTATGATCCCCTTCATCACATTTTCATTTTCCATGATCCCCTTCATAATATTTTTATTTTTTATGATTCTCCATATCATATTTTCATTTTCTTTAATCCTCCCATCGTATTTTTGTTTTTCATGATCCCTTTCATCATATTTTTATTTTCTATGATCCTCTTTGTCCCTTTTGTCACATTTTTGGTTTTCATAATCTCTTTATCATGTTATCATTTTCCATGATACTCTTCATCACATTTTCATTTTCCATAATTACATTTTTATTTTTCATAAACTCCATCATATTTTCATTTTCCATAATTTCTTTCATCATATTTTCATTTTTTTCAATCTTCTTTGCCACATTTTCATTTTTCATGATTCCTTTTGCATTCTCATTATTTTCCAAACCTAAGGAAGAATAAAATTAGCAAAAAAGAACTACCGTATATTACTTTTTTTTTTATTTGTAAGAATTGTTTCTTTTAAAAAAATAAAGAATATTGTGTATAAAATTTTTTAAAAATGTTAAATTAAATTTAATTAATGGACAATTCTAACGCTTATTGTGGTGAATTTCATCAGGTGAATCAGTAAAATTCACTATTGATAGTCTTATGTAACTAAAATTTATGAATCATATAATAATTTTGTGACGTATGTTGCACTAATCAATGAAATTAATAAGCATTTTTATTTTTATTTAACGAATATTTACAGTAATTAAAGTTATAACTTTTCCCAAATAATAAACATAATGTTCTTTTTTTTGTAACATTTTCATTGCTAATTATAATATAAAAAAAATGCATCTTAACTTATATTTTTCAAATAAAAAAAACCCAGATGTTAAAATTTTCCTATTATATTTAGAAAATTTCAAAATTTACACAGATGTGTTAGGACACGTGTCACGTGATTTTTTACTATATAATAATTTATCAACCCTGTGTCACACTTTCTGTTTTCATTTTTTCTATTTATTCTAGGGACTTAGAATTTTTTCAAGGTGTGAAATCCTATTCATCATATTTATTCATCACATTTCTAATTTTGGCCGGATTTCATAATGCCGGCCGGAATATCCTTTTTTGGAATATTGTCCTATATTACACAATACAAAAAGGCAATTTTATTTCTCTTGAAAATCGAATTTTGGGTTATACTAAATTTCCAAAAAGGCAATTTCATTGCAGATCATTTAATTCCAGCCAGAATTATGACCCTGTGTTCAGACACCCCGTGTACAAATAGAAATCATTTTATATTTATTATATTTTAATGCTAATATTGAATATAAAGTTAGAATTTATTTACATTTAAATAAAACATATCAGATATAAAAAAAAAGTTTCTTTTAATGATTAATTAAATAAGAAACTTATTTTGAACTTGTAAAGTTTTATTAATAAAAAGTATCTTTTTAACTCCACATACTATTCCCATCAATCCATTAACAATTTTTGCCTATATTTTCATATTACATCATCCTCTTTGCTCTCTTTTTGTTTCTCATTACTCCCATTTCATGTTACATCATCCTTTTACTCCTATTTTGTTTTTCATCATTTCCTTTCACTTCTATTTATAATTTTACATCATCTATTTTGCTTTTCATCATGACATTTTATTTTTTATCATCCTATTTCATTTTATATCATCTTTTTCACTCCCACTTCATAATTCATCATCCCTTCACTACCATTTCATTTTTCATCATTATTGTCATTTTTCATTATCCTTTTCATTTCTTTTCCATCATAAAAATTATTAATTTTTGAACTTCATTATTAATTAAAATTAGATTATATACCTTGTGTATTGCTATATAAGAAAATTTCCTTTTTTGAAAGTCTCATATAATCCAAATTTCAATTTTGAAGAGGAACAAAATTGCTTTTTTTTGGTATGCGTAATATTATTCAAATATTCAAAAATAAAAATTATGGACAGAATTAAAAATTTCAGCCAAAATTAAGTATATAACAATTAACATATGACAAATAGGATTTTATATCTCAAAAAAATTTTAAGTTTCTAGAATAAATAGTAAAAATAAAAATCAAAGAGTGTGATACGAAGATAACAAATTAGATAAGTAATGAATAATGATATTGCTATTGTTGTAGCCAAAATTATTTTAGTATTACGGAAATCTGTAATTATGTAATTCTGTAATTATTAAGTAATTCATCAAAAAAATTCCGAATTCCGTAATTAATTTCGTATTACGAAAATATTTGGCCAGAATTAACCTTAATTTTGGCCGAATTATATTTAGAAAATTTAATAAATAATAATTCAGCATCTAGTGATCCATTTTGGATGATTTTACCACCATTCGATTTGTCTCGGTATGACGATTCTAATGATATTAAGATCATTTAATTTCAATTACTANATCGTGTTTCNATATTAATAATTGNTAAACATTTATAGTATCATAACTTTGTCAATATTAATGCTAGAAATATGATCTTACTATCATTAGAATCGTCTCATCATAACGAATCAAATGGTAGTAAATTCATTTAAATCTAATTATTAGATCTTGCTCTGACTTTAATAATCTTTAAATGTTTATAGTATTTTAATTTCGTCAATATTGAAGCTAGAAAAATGAAACACATACCATTAGATTCATCTTAATAAGGCGTATTTAATAGTGGTAAGATCAATAAAATTGGATCACTAGATCGCGAGCAAATGTCAATTTCGTATTGTTATACAAAATGTAATTAATTATGGAATTACATAATTAATTACGATTACAGAATTTCTGATTTCGGATTTGTCAATTGAATTTCAGAAATAACTATAGATATTGCACCTCTGCAAAATATATATTTGTTTATATTTTTAATTATAATAATTATTCATATTTATTATATAGATTATTTGCTTAATTTTAATAAAAAAAATTTTTTAAATTGAAAATTGTTTTTAAAATAAAAATCTTATTTATAATATAATTTTTTTTATTATATATATTATATTTTATAAAAAATTATAAAAATGTATAATATATTATTATTTTAGCAAATGCAAAAGATTGAAACTTTACACATAATCCAAGTTAATAAGAGTTTATTTTAGCTTTATGATTAACTTTTATAATTAATTTTAAAGGCTAAAATTAAAAATACTTTTAAGATAGTTTTTATAGTAATAAAATATAGTTTTTATTAAGAAAAATTTGTAGGTATATTGATTAAATTTTATTTTGTTTACAAAGATAATTCTAAATAACTTGAGTTATTATTCTTATTTATAATAATAGATTAAAGTTCTAATTTACATCCAAAATCTCTTCTTTATATAAGAATATTTTATTATACGGAAAATAATAAAATAAATACAGTCAGACCTCTATATAGTAAATTATATTAAATTACCTCTTTATAATCACAAATCAGCTATAATCACTATTACCTTATGATTCCAAACATACATATTATTTTTATTAATAATTAAATCTCTATATAATCACTATAATTTTAGCTAAAAATATTTATAGCCAAAATTATGAAAATTTAAATTTTCTTTTAGGAATGAAAATTTTTTTTTTATAAAATTGCTATCCTAAAAAAGAAAATATTCACATTATAATTTACTAATTTTGGCTAAAATTAAGATATTTTTAATTTTAATATCTTTATATAAGCACATCTCTATATAATCACTGATTTTGCAGAAACTAATTAGGTAACTATATAGAGGTCTGACTGTATAATAAATATAGTTGCCTATTTAAATTTTCTCAAAATCTTACAATTAGTTTTGGTAAAATTTTACTATAGTTTTATTATAGTTTTAGCAAAGTTTTGGCAATTTCAGTATTTATAATAGGTTTCAATAGGTTTCACCTTTTGGCAGAGTTTTGCCAACTTTTTAATAAAACTTTAATATAATTTTGGCAAAGTTTCACTTTTTGGCATTTTATTAACTTACTTAAACCTCCTAGTTTTGGCTGGTAATCTTAATAATAAATATAATAAGAAAAAATGTATTTGGCGACTCTGTCACCATGGCGACCCTTTAAGATCGACCAATCATAACTAGTTTACTTGGTCACATATACATATATACGTGCACATGTATTACGCGTATTTGTTTATCCAGTTTATCATGTGCCGTGTATTACGCATCACATATATCATATATGTATAATTTATGTTTCANANTTTTTGAACTCTGAGAAAAAAAAAGCTNTAATATGGAAGAACAAAATTTTGAATTGAAAGCATTAATGGAGTATAATAGTGCAGAAGAATTTTTCGACAGTGATAGGTATATGCTTATAAACTTCAATTTGTNAAAAAATGACTTATATCGGTAAACTAATAATACTGCTATTAGTGAAGGCACTAATAATAATAATTCTGACGAAAGCTGTAAAGATTCTTCTTCAGAAACTTCAGCAGAAACTTCAGAAACCAATTCTTCAGAAATTACTATATATGTTGGTAAAACTTTCTAAAATTGGAAGCATGTAGAAAAATTCATGAAAAGATATGCTTCTATTAAGGGACATGGAGTTAGAATTGGTGGCGGTGGAAGAGTGGACAAAGAAAACTATCAAATATTAAAAAGAACTTATCTTTGCCGGCATGCTGAAGTGTCAAAGGCATCAACTTCTTGTAGAGTAAGTTGTCCATGAAAGCTCAATATATGGGCTAAAAAAGATAAAAATTGTCTTAAGGTAACGACTTTCAAAGATGCTCATGTTGGACATGAGCTTAGTCCATTAGCAAGTCAGTTTGTTCCAACATTACGAAAATTACCAGAGGAAATTCTTCAAAAAATACATTTTTTGACAGTAGTAGCTAAAGTTAATGCAACTGTACAATATCGAATAATCAGGGAAAAGTTTAAAACAAGAATATATCGAACAGACCTTTATAATGCTATTAATAAGTTTCGTTGTGAAACAATGCCGGGTGAAGAAGACACAGGAACATTACTAAAAAGACTTTATGATAAAAAGGATGAAGACCCGCGATGAGTAATTACAATGAAACTTGATTCGGCTACTGGTTCTTTAACTCATCTTTTTTGGATGACTCCTGAGCAACAAATCTTATGGCTGTATTATCATGACGTAATAATGCATGATAATACATGTAAAACCAATTGTTATAACTGCCCATTGTTACTTTTTGTTACTCCGGATAATAATCTAAAGACACGAATCATAGCGCAAGCGATTGTGGATGATGAATCACAATTTTCATACGAATGGGTTTTTCAATGTGTAAAAGACGCAACAGGTGTTGCACCAAAAGTTTTCGTAACAGATGGTGATCCGGCTGTAAATGCCGCTATGGCAATACAATTTCCTGATGCTTTTCATATGNATTGTATTTGGCATATTAATCAAAATTTGCCAAAGCAATTAAAGGGAAAGTTGGGTACAANTTTTAATGATTTCATGAAANATTTTTATAAAGCAAGGAATAGTCTAACGGAGAGACAATTTTATGAAAGGTATTGACTACTTTGTTTTGTCTTTCTTTTTTGTTANATATTGTAATTATTCATTTATTTGATAAAGGTGGAATGCATTATTACAAAATTATCCAGACTCTAAAGATTACTTAAACAGATCTTTAGGCCAGAATCCACAGACGTGAGCTCGTGCATTTACTAATAAATATTTTACTNCTGGAGCGCAATCTACTTCTCGTAGTGAAGGTGAAAATTCAACATTAAAACGGCTCTTTGAAAATTCGAGTCTTTCGTTATGTGAATTGTTTAATGCATTAGAAGAAAGGTATTAGGAGGAGAACGATTATTG
>QKYT01000070.1:159572-198823 GCA_003550305.1 Glomus cerebriforme
ATATTAAAAGATTACTGAGTAAATATCCTATATTACATAACTGTTATTATACGAATATCTCTTGAGTATCAATTAAACTTATTTTTTGTTAGGCGATGTATAAATATATTCATTCAAAACCAGGTAGCAAAAGGACTAGAAATGGTAAAATGTACTACGAGAAGTTTAGAATGGAATTCTGGCAAAAATCAGGTAAATATTATCCATTCTCTTTTATTTATTTGAGTTTTACAGAGCATATCTTAAGTTTCCGAATAATATTTTAGAAACTGATTACGATAGGACACATAGACTCAATTAAGTGGCTCAGGCAATGTTGAATTTGAGTTCAGCGTCAAGTCCTGCAAATCCAGTATAGGATCATAATTAAAGTGTTAGCAATCAAGATGATGATGAAAGATATTTGGAGTTCGAAGATAATCAAGAAGACAATAATCAAGATGTTGGCAATCAGGGAGAGGATGAAGGATATTTAGGTTTTGGAAATAATTAAGAAGTCAATAATGGAGTTTTCTAAGAGTATAACAAACCTTTTTTTATTNAAGAATTCTATTCTGAGCTTTTGAGAAAGNACTATATATTTTTCAATTTNTTCAATGTAGGTCACAGGACCATTTATCTTCTAAATGCTGCGCATTGTGTAATTACTTAGTATAACACTTTAGAGTTAAAATTAAAATTTTTTTGCGTCTCATGCTACCGTGTAAAAATTTTAATTTTTTTTTCATTATGCTGCCAATAAAATCTGAATATAGTTACAATAAAAATTTGAATATCACAATTTGCAAAATCAACGAAAATTAGAGTATCAAAAATCACCAAATTACAAGTAAAAAAATATGGGATCGCCATGGTGACGGGTCACCACATAGTAACGCCCATATAATAAATATAACTAATGTAATTAATATAACTAATAAAATAAATTTAACTAATCTAACAAATCTAACAATTATAGTTAATTAAACTAATTTAATTATTATGACTAATATATGATATCACATGATTTACAAATTATGTGATTTTTATTTTTTAATAATATACTGTAATTTAAATAATAATAATAAATCATTACTTATATTACTTTATTTTGTAAATATTAAGTTACTTAATATAAGACTTTTATATATATATATTTTTTTTTTTTACAGATATTTCAAATAGGGTAAATTTATTCCTCACCTCAGGTGAGAAATTTATTACTTATTCCTATAATTTTTTTAAAAATAGATAATTATTTTTGTTAATAATTTTTGAAGTTTTTTTTTTTATAGAAGTTTTTAATGAATTTTATTTGATTTATTTTATATTTTTAATTAAAAATACAAACAAATTTATTTGAATTTAATGATTGCATTTTATTAGTATTACATTAATATAAAATTTTTTCCAAAATGTATCATTAATATTATTACAAAAAAATTTATAACTCTATAATCATTTGAACTAGCCTTGTGAAAATTAATATGCAATTATTTTCATACCTGATGAATAACTTTACTAAGCTTCTTTTTTTGGCTAAAGTGTTCAAATTATATTTGAAAGTATTTTTACAAAAAAAATTTATAACTCTACAAACACTTGAACTAGTCTCATGAAAATTAATATGCAATTATTTTCATACCTGCTAAACAACTTTACTTAAGCTTTCTTTGCTTATTTTCTTTGGCCAAAGTATTCAAATTACATCTGAAAGTAAAAAAACAAAATACGTTTAAGTATTTTTACAAAAAAATTTATAATTTTACAATTCATAACCACTTGAACTAGCCCTATAAAAATTAATATACAAGTATTTCCATATTGCTGAACAATTATTTTAAGTATTTTTCATCTATTTATTTTAACTAAAATAATAAAATTGTATTGTGAAATCTTTATACAATATGAAAAACATGTTTATTGAAATTATTAAAATATAACCTTATGATAAAATTTACATAAGTTCTAAACCATTATTGAAAAAATATTTAACTTTATTAATTAATGAAAACTTTTAAAATAAATTTTTAAAACAAAAAAAAAGAAAAGAAAGAAGAAAAAGATTTGAAAAGTTTATTATTGGAATGATAAACAAATAAACATTATTTAAGGGTGATATCAAAAATGAGGGGTGAGTAATATTAATCTTACCCTGGGGTAAGGAATAAATTTTTCCTTTCAAATAAAGTAAATTAATTAACAGATATGTATTAAATTGTATTTTTTTATTGAATTTATTTGACAGTCACCGAAGGTTAATTTGCAAATAATTTACCGAAGGTAAATTTAATAGAAATTCATTAGGTGGTGAATTTTACCTTGATTTTCATAATGCATTTTTTTATATTTTAAATTTCACCTATTTATATTAATCATTTTTGGTTAATAATTTTTATCTGGTTTGTTTTTTTTTCTTGTTCATCTCTTTTTCATATTTTTTTTATTTCTTTCTTTTTNTTATTTTGTAGGTAATAGTAGTATTATGCTATTGTTTTTTAATGTCTTATAAGTAATAGTGATTTGTATGTAATAGTTATATTTCTTTGGTTTTTCTATATAGTTAATTTTTTCATTTTTAACTTTTGACATTTTTAACTTTGACTTTAACAATTTCAAACTCTGACATTTCAAACTCTGACGCGAACTCTGACTTTATAATTTCAAACTCCGATGTTTCAAACTCCAATGCGAACTCTAACTTTTAATAATTTAAACTCTGACGTTTCAAACTCTGACGTAACTATAATTTCAAACTCTGACGTTTCAAACTCTGACACGAACTCTGACTTTTAATAATTTTAAACTCCAATATTTCAAACTCCAATGCAACTATAATTTCAAACTCTGACATTTCAAACTCTGACGTGAACTCTGACTTTTAATAATTTTAAACTCTGACGTTTCAAACTCTGACTGAATTCTGACTTTAATTTCAAACTCCGACACTTAAATTTAAACTCTAATATTTTAAACTCTGATTATAATTTAAACTCCGATGTAGTAAGTGATATATTACTAATTAAACACAAGCTTTATTTTTTCCATCATTTTAATTACATTAGTTATTTTTATTGATAGTTTAATAGATGGTTGCAAATGCAGATTTTTTTTACTTTTCTCTTTTTTTTTATTATTTGTTTCTTTTTTCTATTTTAAACCATTTATTAAACAAAATAAAAAAAGTATTTTTATAATAAATCTTAAATTTACCAAAATTTCTTTGATAAATTAATAAATATAAAATTATATAATAAAAATCACATGATGTGGTGATGTGATAAAATTAACCTCCAGTGAATTATTTAAAAATTCACCTCCTGGTTAATTATTTTTTAAATTAACCTCCAGTGAAATTCATCTCCGGTGAGCGTTAAAATCGTCCTAAAATTAAATAATTTAATAACAATATCAATAATAATATTATTTATAGATTTGTAAATTTTTAATTTTTTTATAAAATTTTGATATAATAAATTATATATAAATTTTGACATAAAATAAATAAAATTACAGTTAATTTGATTGCATAATACAATTTTTTCTTGAAATTTTGGTCAAAATTAAAGAATTTGCTAATTCTGGCCTGAAATTTATATGGGAGGGGTTATGTTAAATAAACTTTTCTAATTGGTTTGGCTTAATTATTTTAACTATTTCAAAATTATATTATACAAAGAAATCTCAAATTGTTCAATTCTTTTAATTAAAATAAGTATAACTGATAATAAGTAATTATTAGTTATCAAATTCATTTAATCAGTTTTATAGTAATATTTATTTATATATATATTTCATCAGATCAAAATCTAAAACAGGTTTATTAAAATTAAACATTAATGTTTAATATATCAATTTCATGCACCTTCATTCCAAGCAATAATTGCCATCATAGAAACACCAATAAACATAGCTATAAATTCAGTTACGGCTTGTCTAATATCCTTAGATAGTTTTCCAGTAACTTCTAATAATTCAGGAATAACACCAACAGTAGCAATGTACAAGAACCCACCAGCAGTAAATGGTATAACTAAATCACCTAATACAACACCAGTACCTAAAATACCATCAGATGCATTAACAATAATGTTGCTATTATTTATATCACGTACGCCCCTACTATATTCCTCAATAGCAATACCAGCTAAAGTGCCAAGAAAAGCTCCGATTGCTGTAATGAATTGAGAAAGCATAGCACGTCTCTTAGTGAAACCACTTTGAATCAATATTGCGTAATCACCTATCTCATGAGGTATTTCATGAAAGAAAACAGCGACAGTTGTAGTTGCTCCGATACTTGGTGATGTGTAAAAAGATGCAGCCATCGCCAAACCATCTGTGAAATTATGAGTTGCATCTGCTATAAGATTGAGGTATGCTGATAATTTTATACTATTTGATGGTTGTTTAGAAAATTTATTTTCTTCTTCGTTCATTGCTTTATTAGCAGATTTTCGTTTTCGAAGCGATGATGAATTATCTTTTGTAGATGTTGTTTTGCTTGTATTTTCTTGATGTTGGTGTTCATGATCGTGTTCTTCCATATCATGTGCGTGTAAATGACCTTCCCCTCCATTTACGACTCTCATTAATTTATCGATGACAAAGAATGTTGTTAATCCCACAAAAATTGCCAGTCCAATTACAACATTCTTTTGCTCTTCCACTTGCACAAAATGTACTTCATCATCGTTATTCTCTCCTAAAAATGAATGAGGCAGTAAATGTAAAAATACATCGCCCAATAATCCTCCCACTGCAAAGCCAACTAATGAATTTAATGATGAAGGTTGAATATCAGGCGGTACGAAATATAATATGAAATTCGGTATTGAAGAAATATAAAATGTACCAAGAAGGGAATTAACACGTGGACTTCCAGGAAAAAGAAACGAAAATATTTGTTTTGTTATTTTATTTCTTTCATTTTCTAATCTCTCTTTTTTTTGTACTGAAAGAGCTCGTACATAAGGACATTGTAGATGAGCTGTAGTCACTGTTGATGAATTTACTGATGAATTATCTTTCTTAACTTGTACGCTAGCTTCACTTTTGATAATTATCAATGATAATAATAATGTAACAAAAAAGAACCCCCAAATGCTTTGTTGTAAACTTGAACAATTCATTTTTTTTACACCATACAAGACGCGTATCAACTAACTTTTAATTATTAACAATTTATTATTCATATAATTAACAATACATTCAAATTAGTCAATAAATAAATAACTTCGTATATAAATTACGGTCGACCCGACCTGTTGAAAAATTTAAAACTAAATCGGTTTTTTTTGTGGCACAGATGTTGGATTACATAATAATGACACAATCCTGAGCTGTCAAATGTTGATTGGAAAGATACTAACTTTCTAAGCGGCTGATTATCATATATTGATAAAAACACATGACGATTTGGAAACCGATGATTTGAATGAATAAAGCCGTTTCAATTTTCTCTTAGTATTGTTAGTTAATGTTCTTTTCCTCTTCTTTTACCACCTTTTTTTAGAACAGGTAAATATTTAATTTTATAATTAATTAATTAATTATACATTTATTTTTCTAATTCATTATAATTGTATATTTTTTTTTTAATAATTAGTTAAATTCGATGAATGCACCAAATGTTCACACATTTCCAAACACGCAGAAACTTTCAGTATCTCTTGCTGATTTGGTGGTAAAATTAAGTGAAGAGTCAATTGAAATACGAGATAGGTTTACTATAGGAATTTCAGGTGGTTCTCTACCTAAACTTTTGGCAGCGGATTTAAAAAATCGAGATATTGAATGGGAAAAGTGGGAAGTGTTTTTTTGTGATGAGAGGTAAAAAATCAACTTCATAATTCACTTTAATTTGTCATGAATTCATTAGTCCAAGATGAATTTCAATTTCGCGATAAATTGATTATTTTCTTAAAAAATTTTCTTCAGACTTGTTCCTTTAGATCATGAGGATTCAAATTATTTCTTATGTAAAAAAGAATTCTTTGATCAAGTTCCAATTCCTCAAGATCAAATTTATACTATAGAACCTTCATTATTTCCTCAACTTGAAGAAGCTGCCAGAAAGGATAAAGAAGCAGTTGAAGAAGCAGCATTAGAAATAGTGGAGGATTATGAAAAGAAATTGATTTCTGTATTTGCTACTGTGAATTCTGTTAAGTTTCCTGTGTTCGATTTACTTTTATTAGGAGTTGGGCCTGATGGACATACTTGTTCTCTTTTCCCGGATCATCCTTTGTTGGATGAAAATGTTGGATGGGTTGCATATATTGGTGATTCACCTAAGCCACCACCAAGAAGAATTACTTTTACTTTACCGGTGATTAATCATGCTCATAATATAGCTTTTGTGGCTACTGGTGAAGGGAAGCAAGATGTATTGAAAGAAATAATTGAAGACACTGAGAGTAAATTACCTGCTGCCTTGGTTCAACCGGTTACTGGAAAATTGTATTGGTTCTTAGATAGTGCTGCTGCTACTAAACTAATTTTATAAAATAGCAAGTGATGATTAAGGGGGGCAAATTATAAACCGTATTTTTTTTCCTTTGGGCATTTTTCGATTATAAATTTGTATACATTAAATAATATATATTTTTATTAAAGAATTTATTGTCATATATCCATTTTTCTTTTTTAATGACTCATCGCATACAATCACTAAATCAGAACTACATAAAAAGTTTCAGGTCAACGCATAACTAATTATTCTTTTGATAACTGTCTCCTTTATCATTAAGTTTGTTTCACTTTAAAAGTTATTATTCCTTTTTTTGGAAAGAAATACAAAATTATAATACAGAATTATACTGTTGTTAAGGAACTCTTAAAATTATATGTGGATCACCATAGTTCCAAGTTTAAATTAATGCATCCGATCTGGAACAGCAGCTCATTAAATATTGAATTCCTAATATGTACAAGCGAAGAAATCTTTCCCATATTAGCATTCCTTTTCGCGACGGAGCATCATGTTATCATATTATCAATTCGTACTATCACGTGATTTTTTGTCGATCAATTCCAAAAATCGAATGATTAAAAAATCAAACTTAGTAAACTTATTATTCTCTAAGTAAACTTGTAGAGTGGTCAAAACTACATATAATGTATATTTAAAAAGTTTTATATTTTTAAGTTTTTTTAAACTTAGGATGTTTTTTCTAAAATGATATAATTATATAATAAATTTAGGAATATTAATTTCTTGAAGTTTCTTATTTATAATATTATAAAGTTAATCTAAAACACTTAAATAAGGCTATAGGTTTAGTTAATTAGTTAAAATGAATAAATTTATTATAATAAAATAAATTTAATGAGTTAGGGAAGGACCAGAAATGATATCATTTTCTAAGGGGAGGAGAAGGGTTCAGGCCAGGATGACCTTCCATTTTTAGTAATTAATAATATATTTAATTCTGGCCAAAATTATATTATAATTTTAAATTTCCTAAAATAGATAATGACAGGGGGGGTCTCAAAATCTCAAAAACTAAATGATGTCATTTCTGGCCCTCCCCTTATAATGTATTTTTTTATAATTATTAAATGCTAAAATTAAACTGCAATTATAATTTACTAATAATATCCATTATTTTATTTAATTAGTAATATCTGCTTAAATTTTTTTTGCTAAAAATTTTAGTTTTATTATTGATTAATTAATTTTTTTATATTGTACTAAACTAAAAAACTAAAAAAATTAAAATTTAAATAAAAACTAAAATAAAATATCAATTTAATATCAGATATTAAATTAATCCAAATTTTAAAAACCAGAATTTTTTTAGTAATAAAATATAGTTTATTAAAATTGGTTTATTAAGAAATATCAAATAATAGTAAAATTATATCTTTAATAAAAGTTTATATTAATATAGAATAATATCAATTTTACTTAATTATATAACAGATAATATAAATTTAATAATATTATATTAAAAAAAATTATTAAACTCATATTAATAATAATAATAAAAGTTTATTTGCTTAAATAAACAATTAAATATTAATTTTGAATAATCAAATTTAGTTAATTATCTAATTATATAATACAACTTTGATAATCATATTTATATATTAATTAATTTTAGACAGTATATTTATTTAGGCAATATAATTATTAGTATTATAGTCATTCCCCTTTATAATCATATCTTTTAGAACTACTAAATACTGTGATTATAGTGAGGTGTTCTTATAAAAAGGGTTTTTGTTATATAATCACATATATAATAAATTTTCATATTAGTATGATTATATTATAAAAAANTTTTTTTTTAAAAAAAAATCTTAAGTAAAATAGCTATAATTTTTATTGTTTAATACAAAAATATTAGTATAAAAACAAAAAATTTTCAAAAAAAACTTTATATTCCTTCTCTTTATTTGCCGACTGCAGCTTTATTATATAATTTTTTAAATTATATGAACATGTAATCTTTATTATACAGTCATGTAAAAAAATTACATAAATATAAAATATTTATTTCAGTCACGTACACGAATATGTAATAAAAATTACACAACTATAAATAATTTTATTATGCATCATGTAAAAACACGTAAATTTATTTTAGTTATGTATACAAATATGTAAAAAAAATTACACAATACTTTTTACATATGTGTTTACATATTATTTTTATTTATGCTTCTTAATTAAAGTAAATTAAGAAATAAATATAATTCTAAAAAAAGTATCAATTTGCTAAAATACTTATATTAAATTTTTATGATTTTACGTGAATTTGCTAAACTAAATTATGAGTCATATACAGTATATCATATTCGAAGTCCTATTTAATCACCTAATATGACTATAAAAAAAGAAATTTTTATATGTTAACTATTATATCAGAACTAATAATTACTATGATAGTGACTATAATCAATTTGTAATTACAAAAGAGATATTTTACTATATAAAAATTTGGGATTAAAACTGATATGATTATATAGAGATTGTGCTTATACAGGAAGTGACTATAGAGAAGAATGACTGTATATTATTTTTTTTCACAAAAGTACAAATTTGAAAATATCATACAAAAAACTGGATGATATAATAATTATATTTTACTATTTTATTATAATTATTTTTACTGATTTATATATATGAAGAATTACTATTTTAGAATTATATATTAACAAAATCTAATAATAATAATTAACTTAAGTAATAAGTAAAAGAAATTTAATTAATATATATATAAAATTATATAATTTTTTATTATGCTTTAAACTAATTAAAGTTATACTGAATTTTATTATTATAATAAGATAAAGAAGTTTGCTATTTATCACCAGCGGTGATCATCACCAATGTTTTTAAATTTAGTAATTCTAGTAATTCTGGCCAAAATTTAAGTGATTGATAAATAATTTTCTTTTTTAGAATCTTGTATAACCCAAATTTTGATTTTGAAGAAAAATAAAATTACCTTTTTGGATTGTGTAATGTTACCTAAGTATCTATAAAAGAAAATTCCAGCCAACATTAAAGTTTTGGTCAAAATTAACTAACATATGATGAATAAACTTTCACATCTCGAAAAAATTCTAAGTTTTTAAAATAAATAGTAAAAATTAAAAACCTGGGAATGTGACATAGTGTGATGAATAATTATATATATAAAGTCATGTGATTACCAGTGATGATCACTGCCAGTAATATATAGTAATTTTTTAAGGGTAAATCTAGATCTAGCATGGGGGTAAGACACTTATATATCACCGGGAATTTTCCTAATTCGGTAATTCCGGCCGAAATTAAGAAAATTTCCTTTTTTGGGAATTTCGTGTAACCCAAATTTCGATTTTGAAGAGAAACAAAATTGCCTTTTTGGTTTGTGTAACGTTGTCCAAGTGCCCAAAATAGAAATTCCGGCCAGAATTAAAAATTTCGGCCAAAATTAATTGACGTGACGATTAACATGTGACAAATAGGATTTCACACCTCGAAAAAATTCTAAGTCCCTAGAATAAATAGTAAAAATGAAAGTCGGAGGGTGTGACACGGAGGTGACAAATTAGAGGCGATGAATAATGATGTCGCACCCCTGCGAGATATACATTTGCCCATTTTTTAAAATAAATAACTGAAAATAAGTTATATTTTTTATTTTTTAAATTATTTAAATAATAAATAATTTTAATTTTTATATATTTTAAAAAAATTCAAATATTATTATAAAATATATAGTAATTATAAAATATTAAATTTTAATCCATTAATTTGTGATTCGTGAGAAATGGAAAGAATTTCATTAATGATCAGTAGGGCAAACTTTAAAATGCGATATCTTGCCATTCACCTATTCAAATTATACGATTTTTATACTATTACATAGCCTAAATCACGAGCTTTTAAACAAGCCTAAATATGCATAATTTCATCATTAAAAGTTGAGTTATTGTATTCCAAAGATTTCCTTCTAAAATTCTTATAATACTTTATTAATAATCCTGAACTAATTTTTGATTTTTGGCCTGTTTTGATTAAAGTTTTGAATTTTAAAAAGTATTTAATAAATCCTTACATAACTATTTATCTTTAAATGTAAAATCATTAAATTATCTTTAAAATTGCAAATTCTAAATAAGAGCTAAAATCACAATTTATAGTAAAAATATATTAATTATTATTTTATATATAAAAACTCAAATTTTATAATTTTAGCTCTCATTTAGAATTTGCAATTTTAAAGATAATTAAAATTCAAAACTTTAATCAAAACAGGTTAAAAATCAAAAATTGGTTCAGGATTATTAGTAAAGTACTATAAGAATTTTAGAAGGAAATCTTTGAAGTACAATATCTCAGCTTCTAATAACTGGAATTATACACTTTAGACTTATTTAAAAGCTCATGACTCAGGCTATGCAATGGTATAAAAATTGCATAATTTGAATAGGTGGATGGCAAGATATTGCATTTTAAAGTTTACCCTACTAATCATCAATGAAATTCTTTCCATTTTTCACAAATCACGAATTAATATTATTTATTATAAAATCCTCAATTTCACTCTAAGAGCTATTGTAAGAGTTAGAATTACATGACTTTTTTTGTTCCTAAAAGTCATTATAGAAGTAGGCTACATGATCTTCAAATCACTCCAGAAGTCTTTTAAAGTTTAACTTTTAAGGTTAGATATTACATGATCTTTAAACTACTCCACAAGTTTTTTAAAGTCTTACCAAAATCTCAAACCTATTCCTACTAATTTATAAGACTTTAGTATATAACTTATTATAATATTGAACTATATAATAATCTTTTATATAAGTAGGATACTATCCACTAGTAGATTTAATAGGCTTACTATATTTACTATATGAAATATGAGATTTTACTTTCCAATATAATTTATATCACATACAGGATTGACCACAGGATTTATCAGAATTATGTAAATATGGATAGATATATTCTTCATGCATTTTTAATAAAAGATAAATTAATTAATTAAACAAAAAGATTTTCTAATGTAATATATACTAATCAGTTTGACAAGAGACAATTGTACTTATAAAAGATATGGGCAAAAATTTTGCCACACTTAAAAAACTTTATAATTATCTTAATAGAAAGTTCATATGTAAACCAAAAACTAATCCAATTAGAGTTTGTAAAGAATAGATACTGCAAGAAAATCTTGAAGCTCAAATACAAATTCAACTAGCTGAACATGTATCAGAATCTATTTCAGAAATTTTTCACTACCTGTTAATCCTTCTTTGATCACAAATAAAGAGAATAAATAAGATAAAGAAGAATGTAAATACTTTGATAGACTTGCAAGAAAACCTGGTGAATATTTAAAAATATGTGAAGCTAGATTATAACAAAAATGAATTGAATTTACTGAACAAAAATATGATTTACCAGTTACTAAAAGAGCATGTTAGATGTATTATAATGATCTATTACAGGTTGATGAAGAGGCTATAGTTAAAGTTCAAAAAAAAGTAGAAGTACCAAAAGAGGATTCTGAAGCTGATCCTGATTCAGCAATCCAAGCTTATAGGAAAAAAATATAAAGAGAAAAAGAAAAGCCAAATAAACTAAATAGATTATTAATTGATAAACTAGCGAATTGGTTATTAGAAATAAGTAAATCTACTATTTCACAAAAAAAAGTCATTACAAACTAATGTTGAATAGTTTAATGAAAAAGAGCTAAGAAACAGGTCCAGCAATCTAAGCTTATCATGAGGACTTAAGATTTGTAAAAAGAAATCATAATCTCACATGTCAGTATAGTGCTTTTAAGCATAAAGCAATATGGGAGTAAATAATTTTTTAAAATATAATGAAGTATCATATTTATTAGGTATAATGGCCAAATTTGTTCATAAATAACAAAGGTTCTTGAGTAAGAATTTGATGAGAAAGGTCAAATTAAGTCAGCTATTATATATTAGCTATATATATAAACTCTATTGATTAACAAACATAAGCATATCATAGAAGAAACATATATGTACTTCTCTTAAAAAATGATATAGCAAATCATATAACTAAGTCAATAAGTAAAATTGAAAAAAAGAATCTGATTGGTAATTTAATAGTATAGATATAATATCTATTGAGGTATATACATATTACCATGTAGAAGGAGGTTCTTATATTTCCATACCTAATGCACTTACACTCCCCTGCCAAAAGTATTGGACCAGCCTAAAAATTAAAAATTATGGAGAATTTAATAAAATTTTTATAATTATATTAAAATTTGGGATGAAAAAAGTTAATTTGAAGTGTTTTTTTGCTCAATCAATAGTAAAAATCTATAGAAATATTTAATTTTCATGAGAAAAAAAAATTTGATTTTTTAATCAGAATGTTTATAGTAAAAAGAATATCAGAAGCTAATTTTTTGACTTTTAAACAATTTATATTCCAAAAATCAGAAAGATTGGATCAGTAGTTATTGAGAAATCAGCTTTTGAAAATCATCAAAAATTGGCAAAAATGATGATTTACATATAAAATTCACAAAAATTCATGGTTTTTAAAAGCTGATTTCTTAACAACTAGTGATCCAATTTTTCTGATTTTTGGAACATAAGCTATTTATAAGCCAAGGAATCAAATTCTGACATTCAATTTGCCATAACCATTCTGATTAAAAAGTCAAAATTTTTTCCTCACAAAAATTAAATATTTCTATAGATTTTTTACTACTAATTTAGTAAAGAAACACTTCAAATTAACTTTTTTCACCCCAAATTTTAATATAATTGTAAAATTTTTATTAAAATCTCTGTAATTTTTAATTTTTAGACTGGTCCAATACTTTTGGCAGGGGAGTGTATATGTAAAAAATATACAGTTAATCCAGATTTCAGATAACAAAGAGCTTATTGATTCAGTTATAGGTTTAATCTTTGAAAATTGTCTGCAAGGAATATTAGATACTTATTTTGCCAATCAGGATAGGCATACTGAACATCTTGAACATATCTTTCGAGTAGAGAAACACAAGCCTTACTTATTCCAAGTCAATTTTAATGAAATACTAATACCAATACTAGTTTGTTCATATGTATTTAACAAGATCAAAAATCTTAATCCTGACATCTCCATTAATATCTGAAAGTAAAAAGAAAAATCAGGCATATCTAAACCTGTAATTGCAAGTAAAAATTATAGCCGTTCTTATGTAATTCACCTTATAACATTTACAATTATCACAAAATCTGATGAAGGTAAGTATGGACAGAAGAATTATTTTTTCTATATCAAAAATACTAATGCTTTAGTTTATAAAAATTCAGCTCATAAAACAAAGAAACACCTTTATAACCACTATTTCTAAAGTTTTCTTTCTTTTAAATCTCTAGCCAATTATCAAAAGTGATATTTTGGATTAGACAAAGCATCTTAAAGAGTCAAATTATCAGTAAAAGAAAAGAATAATTTTGAAGAGTTTAAGAACTTTAATCAATTGATGAATATTTCTTGTGTAATTATTGCAGATTTTGAAGCAGATAACAAGAAATACAAGGAAAACTATGGAGGAAATATGTGCAAAATAATAGAGCAAAAGGCTAATAGCTTCTGTTATATTGTTCATATTAATGAAATTTGGAATTTATACTTATATTGAGAACCAAATGCAATAGAAGAGTTCATACATAAGCTTGATGAAAAATTAAGACATATCAATAAAGTTTTAGAAGTAAAGAAAGAATGTAAAGTAACAGAGGAAGATAAAATAAAATTTACTAAAGCTAACTGATGTTAAATTTATAAAGGAGAATTTAACCATAATAACAATGAGCAAACTATTTCAGTCTTATCATAGTGTTCTGATCCAGATTGCATTAGGAAAATATTAATTCAATTTGACATTCGTCAATAAATTTTCAATCTGGATGCTAATCAAATTCAATTTGGTTTAACTATTAAATAAAGGGTTGATAGCAAATAGTTTAACATATATACATTTTTTTTTTTTAATTTTTATTTCCAATATAATATATTATATTCATGTATTATGCAATAAATTAAAGTTTATTTTAACAATATAATTTTTGAATTAAATAAGAGTTTCTTACTAGTGATATTAAAAGAAATAATAAAATATTTTTAAAATTTTTAACAAAAAATATCATTTTATTATTATATTATTTTAACTTTTACAAATAAATATTAAATTGTTCCTGCATTTTACTTTAAAAATATAATTTTTTTAAACAAATTTGGTTTCATACAAGTTTTTTTATTAGTTAATAAATTTTCAGTATCAGAAAAAAAGCGGTCACTTGGAGTTGAAGTTGTAGAAATTGCCAAATACTTTTGAGAAAGATGACTTAAAATTGGAAAATTATCTTTCTTTTTATTCCATTATGCAAGTGAATCTAAACTCAAAAAAATTTCAGAAAGCTAATAATATTCAACAATCTCATTAAGAATATCTGCATTATCGTTAGTAAGCCATTCCATTAAAGATTTTTTTTTCTTGTTGCAAGTTTTGATTGAGATTGGTTTAGTAAATCTGATGTTTCAATTTCTCTTTGATATTTTTCTTTTTTTTGCTCAAATAATTTACTTAAATGCTGCTTGGTATTAAATTGTTGATTTTTTGTTATAAAATCAAGGTTTTTAAATTGAGAGTCAAGTATTAAAGGAATAAAAGATTCAGTAGTAAGTATTGGGTAATATTTTTTCATATTATTATACAATCTTATCTTTACTTTATCAAGTAAACTGAAAGTAATAACTGGCTCATTGATATCATCATTTGATATTAGATTTTACTCTTCTTTTTCAAACACATTCTCTTCTTATTCATTAATATTATAAGAATCTTAATTATTCAATGAATTAGGTTTGATTGTTTTAATGATTTCCATTAACATTCGTATATATATGCTGTTTGTTACATATTTACTCTTCCCTAATTCTTCTGTTATTTTTACAAATGTTGATAAAACTTCTGTTAAATCAGTAATAAGATCCCATTCATTATTTGTAATCATTATTTGTTTCAATTTTTTAGCATTTTTTTTTGAATCCAAATCTGTATTGATTAAAAGAGTATTAATTACCAATCTAGCTAAGATTGGCACTGTATTACTAATAAAATTTAGGGTTAAATTTGCTAATTTTGTGCTAGAACACAAACTTCAAAAAGGATATTTTATAGATAATATATTAAGGAGTTTGCTATTTATCACCGCCGGTGATCATCACCGGTGTTTTCAAATTTGGTAATTCCGGTAATTCCGGCCAAAATTTAAGTGATCGACAAAATAATTTCCATTTTTGGAATCTTGTGTAACCCAAATTTCAATTTCGGAGAGAAATAAAATTGCCTTTTGGATTGTGTAACGTTACCTAAGGTTCCATAAAAGGATATTCCGACCAGCGTTAAAGGTTTGGCCAAAATTAAGGGGTGACAACTAACATGTGACGAATAGACTTTCACACCTCGAAAAAATTCTAAGTCCCTGAAATAAATAGTAAAAATTGAAAACTGGAGGATGTGACACGGTGTGATGAATTATTATATATATAAAGTCACGTGATTACCGGTGATGATCACCGGCGGTGATTCATAGCAATTTTAATATATTAACTATAAATAAAAATCACATGATATACTGAAAAAATACTTGAAAAAAAAGAATTTGCAAAAAAAAATTATATATTCATATGCAAAAAAATAAGTTTACTATATAGTATGTCAGATTTACACCTTAAAATATAGGAAATTTCAATATTTTATTTCAATATTTTATTTCATTATATTGTGTTATTTACATTAAAAACATATAATTTTTAGCTTTTAAAGTTGTTTTTAAAGACTTTTTTGAAATATTTTTTATTATTAGAATTAGTTGAAAGTTGAAGTAAACTGATAATAAAAATATAATTATAACCAGCAGTCATATTGCTAAAAAACTTCATAAATAAAAGAAATATTATATTTGTGGTACTTTTGTTTGTGAAATAGGTAGAAATTTATTCATACATGAGATGTAAAAAATGCTTTTTTTTTATTATCACTACTATCTTCAAATTTATTAGTAACGCAGTACTGATCTTAGATAAATTGGCAATTAAGTAGAATTTTAATTCATTCTTTTAAATAGATTAAGTGTAATCACGTAAAATAGCTAGAATTACACCAAGTAGCTACATTACCAATTAACTGAAGATATTTAGCTGTGCCTTTTGCATCTTAAAAAAAAATTGAAAAAATTGTTATTACTTATTAAAGAATTATATACAATATCTTAATATTATTTAAATTAATTAAAATTGAAAATAAAATAAAAAATTTACAATATATTCCTATTACTTACTCTTAGTTTTCAGAATTTTTTCATTTTTTATTCTGTTTGCATTTGAACATTTTTTTTGAATATTTTTCAAATGTTTAAACTGTTTGGAATGTATGAAAACAATTAGTTGCTTCACTTATGCAATTAATTTTTTTACTAAAACTAATTCTTTTCTAACTACAAGTTGAAAAGTATATATAATGCATCCTTTTTATTCAATTTCTTTCATATTTGAAATTGCTACCTTTATATTAGTGGCATTGTCTATGGTAATTGTAAAAGTCTTTTTGCGTAACTTTCACTCACTTAACATCTCTTCTAAGCTTTCTATTATATATTGAGCAGTATAAGGATACTAAACATAATTAATAGTTAAAGTAACCTCATAAAGTTTAAATTTGGAGTCAATATATGAGCAAGTTATACCAATGTAATTTTGCTCATTTCTTGCAGTTCACATGTCTATAGTTAATGATATGCTTCTTGCTTCTATATTGAATTTTTCTATTAGTATTAATAACATAGAATTATAGGTACTAGAAATAACTTTTTTAATTTCTTTTTTATTTGGTATTATGAAGGTAGGATCTAATTTATCAATAAACTGATAAAATAAAGGATTTTGAACTACATATAATGGCTGAAGATCTTTAATTATCCAATCAGTTAAGAATTGGTGAAATTCTTTTTGCTAATTTTCTTTGTGTTTTTGAATTCGTATAACAGTTGAGAATATTGGTTGATTCTATATATTACATAAAATGATAAAAAGATAATCTGATAATTAATAATTTGATTCTTATATTAAATATTTAAAATTGTTTTTAAGAAATAGGAAATAAGTTAAAAAACACTAATAGCTAATCTTATTCATTTTATTCTTCTTTGTAATTTCATAGTTATTTAATAAATGATTAATAGAATTTTCAGTAGAACTATTATTAATATAAAAAGGTTTACACTTTTTTCTGTTAAAATCTAAAATTTTACATCTTTTAAGTGATTCTTCTTTATCATCCATTTGTTCTTCAGTATCTATATTTTCAAAATACTCCTATATTTAACTTCTTTTTTTTCAGTTAGTTTTTATTATTTTATTCAGTTCATTCATAGTTAAATTAAATAGTACATTAGTAAAGTCACGTAATGTAAAATAAAAGTAAATTACGTAAATTACATAAAATATAAAACTGATTATCTGTGATCTGTTACATATAATGAAAAAGGAAATGATATTTTATCAGATTTAACCAAATAAAATCAGTAGTTAATTTTCTGTATCTGAATAAAATCCATTAATAGTAAAATTTTTAAACCAGATATCTGATAATACTGAATATCTAATACTAATCTGGATTAATGGATTATGGATCATAATATTAAGCCTTGATAGTAATATGTGAAGATCTTATGAAAAGAAAAGCAGCTGTTAAAAAAAATTCAAATAAAATTATCACAAAACTTAATAAAAATAAAAAAGAACTTGATAAAGAAAAGGTATGTGGTAAAAAAAATAAAGTTTGAAACTATTGTCACATTATAAGTGAGTTCTGTGAAGTAACATATAACTCTTGCAATCTCAAACTTCAGATCAAAGCATAAAAGACTCCTATCCCTGTAGTATTCTATAACTTCTGAGGTTATAATTCTCATTTGATTTATGAGTCAGTTGATTGTTCTATTTTAGCCAACCAGATTAAGATTATAGTTGAGACGTTTAAACATTACAAATCCATAAAGATGTGTCAGTTTAAGTATATTAATAATATGCAGTTCATGAATTTCAGCATTGCCAATCTTGCAAAAAATTTAGGTAAGAGTAAATCTATAACTAAACATTATTTCAAGGATTACATACCTAAGCAAATTGATTTAATTATACATAAAGGAGTATATCCTTAATCATAATAACTTTTAGTTATCTACGTCTTATTTCAATTTGATACTTGAAGGGTCATTTGGTATTCTAAGATTCCTTCTATAAGTACTGTACAAGACAGAAGAGTAAGATTTGTGGTTGCTTTTGATGAATCCAAAAGTAAGTCTAGCATGAAGTTTTTTTAAAAGTAAAGCAATTTTTTGCAGAATTAACACATAGGTTTAATGGAATCTTTTCTGAAGTTTAAATTTAATAAAAAATCTCTTTATTATAATTTTAATTATTATTTTGTAAATATGTAGAGAAAGACATCAAGTTTTGAGATACTTATAAGTATGAAAGATTAGGATACAAAATCTGATTAAAGATTATACTACTCTGAAATTTTTAAAATTCCTTAGTTTTATATTTTTTAGTTAATGTAGAGTTGGTCCTTTAGGTAGGCAGTAAGGGGGTACCAGAAATTTGATTGATAATTATTTATCTGTTAATAATTAGTTTCCTTGTTATTATATTCATTTTGGTTTTTGTTTTACAGTTAGTAATCCTTTAATTTAATTCCTTAAGATGACATAGTATGTTATTATTAAAAAATCTAAAAAAAAATAAAAAAGAACTAATATAAAATCGTTCAGTCAGAATGTATTATCATAAAGACTTAGTTTGATTAAATTGTTAGCAAAATATTTTTTTTTTTATAATAGGTATATTAAGGATCAAAATTTTAAAAAGAGATAAAGTTGGATATCAATATGCATCTTTACTGTAAATAGTTAATTCAATTTAAGAGGAATATGTTTGATAGTGCTATTAAAAATTAGTCTTTATGGAAGGATAACTACTGAATATATTAATAGTAAAGATTTTTAGATAGGGATTATAGATGAAATAGTATAAGCAGTTATCTTAATTCTTTTGAAGTATCTATATGTAGTACTATTAGAAACTGATCTGATAGAGTAGAGAAATAAAGGTATTTTAATGTATTCTTTTTCTTTTTTGTATATTTTAATTTTAGTTTTGTATATAGTCTTTTTTTTCTGAAGATTGGTACTAATAGCTGGCTTTTATAATTTTACTTAAAATAATTTATACTAGTTTACTAGTTTAAAAATCCAAGTGTAAATATTATAAATACCTTTTATTCTGGAGATTGATACTAGCAGTTAGTTTCTAGAAACTCACCAATATTTTGTATTAGTTAGAAAATCCAATATGTTTGTAAAATGATTTAGATGAACTGAATAAAGATATTTCATTTGGAAGGAGATTTAGGTAGATTAGTTAAAGAAATCATTTAAGTATGACAGATAATATTTTTCTAAATGGAGAGTAGTACATAAACTTAATTTTTTTATTGTATATTATCAATGCATATTATTTTATATTAATAAAAAAGTTATGCTTCATCTTGTCAAAAAAAAATATATAAATAATATAATACAAATACAATACAAATAAAAATTTAAATAAAATTTGATGCAATATATCATTTAATAGAACAATTTGATTATTCTATAATTTAATTAGAATTTTTAAAAAATAAATGAAATAAAGTTAAAAATATTATCATAAATTATGCTAAAACTTGTAATAAATATTTTGAACCTTTTACTCCAGTTTTTAAAAATTTACTATATTTATAATAATCATCAAAGTATTTATTGAGGTATAAGATATTGTTTACTTTCTTTTATATAGAAAGAATTAATATTTATCACTATAAAATTTTAGTATATTAAATATTTTTTGATATATTTATCTTCAATATCAGTATCAAATTCTTGAACTTTTGTTAAAAATAAGACCACTCAGGTATATTTGACAAATGAATGAGATCGTAATGTTATGTTTTATTATTGTAATTTTAGTTTTTTGTTAATTGAGCTGATTGTAATATTAAAACATATGGATTGAGAACTTTTCAAAAAGGATTCTTTATAATAATAATATAAATATCAAATATACAAATAAAAAAAAATAAAGATAAATAAATATTAGATATAAAATTTTATTTAATTTTCATTATAGATCATATATATTTATTATACAGTTTTGAGACTTTTCATCCGTTTTGCTTATTTCTAATCAAAGAGTAAGTTCATTTATTCACTAATAATTCAATAAACTCTTTCTAATCATACTTCATAATTTTATTATTATAATTCAAATAAAGAACTTTTTGCTCTCTTTATTTAACATATTCTTTTTTAATTGTTTATTATTACAAATATAAAAGTTATTACTATATATAATAAACATAAATTTTAATCAATAAATTATATCTTACTTAAATAGTTATACTTGTTAGCATATAATAATTGATGATTATCTGTATCAATTCACCCTTTTATTTTGTAAATGTTTCTACTTTTTCTTAATTTATGTAGTGTTTAGAGTCAATTGCTTATTTGGTCATAAAAAGTATAATAATTTAATTTTAAAAACTTGATTAATTCTGAAATAAATTTTCTTTAAATTTCAATGTTTAATTAATTATTGAATATTTTATTATAATTCATATTGAGATCAGAAGGAATAGTTTGTTTTTAAAATTGTTTTTATTTTAGCTTAAATTATTTGCAAGTAAAGAAAGAAAAAATTTGATAAGTATTAATACAAATCATAAAATCATTTAAGAAAATTAGACAAATCCTGATACTTTTTTTATTTTTATTCTTATCATATAAACTGGTTAAACTTTCATCTATACTAATATTCTCTAAACTGCTTTTATATCTAGTAAAGCATTTTTTTTTCAATTTAGAGTGTTTTTCTTCTAAACTATTTTTTTGTTTTTTTTTCTTTAATTTTTTTTTTTACCCTTTCACTTATTTAATTGAGATTTACTGTCTAATTCAAATGACTCTTAAGATTTGCAGAAAGTTAGTCATTTTTACAACCAAATTCTTGGTTAATCTTCATTAAATATTCATTATTTTTTTGCAGCCCTTTTAAATTTAAAAATATTATCTGAAATTTTTTACTGAGTTTTTCTAATTGCTGTTAAAGTTTTTTATTTTGAGACTTTAAATTCTAGTTTTTAGCTTTTAAGTCTAATTAAATATAAGAAATAATACTAAAAGATGAATAATTAAATAAAATTATATAATCAAAATTAATAGTTACTATTATATTCTGAACTAATATGAGTTGAATCTTGAGTTTTACAATTTTCAGTAAGTAAATATTTGGTTAAAAGGTAAATTTTTCTGATTGTTACCAATGCATTATCTGAAAAAATAACAAATAATGCATAGTTATTTGCTTGTAATAAATCTTCAAAAATTTGAAAATGAAAGCAATTTCTCTTTAGTTTTAACCTATATCTTCATCAATTTATTTTCTGTAATGCTTCATATTTATATATCAATTTATAATAAATTTTAGATTTTAAGAGAAAAGTGAAAAAAATAAGCATTCTTTTTATAAAATTAATTAAACTTTTAGTAAACTTTTCTTTTACTGTTTTATTTTTAGTTAAATCAATTTAAATTAATAAATAGAATAAGTTTTATTATATTTTTTACTGTTTATTTTTAATTAAATCAATTTAAATCAATTTAATTTAATTAAATTAATTAAATAGGATAAGTTTTATTATATTTTTTACTACTTTATTTTTAGTTAAATCAACTAATTAATTAAATCAATTAATAAAACAAGTTTCATTATATTTTTTACTGCTTTATTTTTAATTAAATCAATTAATAGATATCAAATTAGTTCTGAAATATTCAGCTTGGCAATATCATTACGATACATTGCAAGCTCTTATATTTTATCCAAATTTATAATGAATACTGATAAAGTTAACTGCTATTCAGGTCAAATCCAGTATTTTTTCAAATATACAATCGATTTACCTAATAGGACTTTTGAGCATAACTTGGTATATATTTAATGGTATAAGCCAACAAATTCTTAATTTCATTTTAGCATTGATGATAATTAATAGACTTGTAATATTGAACTTTGATGTAAAGATTTTTATTCCAAACATCAGAATTGTATAATACTAGTACATCACATTTTAGAGAGATTTGTTTCCATAAAGTACAACTATCGACTTATCAAAATGTGATTAAATATTTAGCAATTAATCCAATTAATAGAAAATATCATATTCAATGATAAAATATGTATAATTTGTACATAATTTGTACAAAAAAAAAAATAAATATGTTTATTTTTATGTTTATTGTAACTTTTTACATTTATTGTATTATTTTTTATTATTAAAAATTTACTTAAATATTTAAATTCATACGTTTAATCTATTGAATTAATGAATTGTTACGAATTCTATAAAAGTATACAATTCAGCTATCAGATATTTTAAATGTTGAATTCAACCAAAATTTGAAATGAATCGGCCAAAATTTAGCTGAATTATTACATGCTGAAACTTCTTATTTTAACTAGTAAAATTGATGATTTTTATATTATACAAAAGTTTATAAATTTTTAATAAAATTTATTTATTTGAAAGTTAATCAATTGTAATTTTTAAATATTTTTTTTTAAAAAAATATTTTAAACCTTAAAAAAATGTAAAGTATGAGTAAACCTTTTTTTTTATATATTTTATATATTTTTATATATAAAATTATTTTGTATATTACTTTTTATATAGATTTTTTTTTGATATTTCAAAGATATTTTATTTTTTAATTATATTTTTAAAAACTATAATTGATTTACTTTCAAATAAAAAAAAATTATTATATTTTATTAAAATTTGATAAACTTTTATATAACCTAAAAAATATAAATTTTTACTATATATTACTAAGTAATTTTTATAAAATCTGGTAATTTATAATAGAGTAGTATATAAAATGAATTATAAAGAATTTATAAAATAAATTTAAAGCTAGTTTAATATATTTTGCTATTTTTTTATTAGTATATAAAGATTGGAATTAATTCAATTAAAAATCAAATTTTAGAATTAATTTAATAATTATTTCTCAAATTTAATATTTTAAATTATTATATTTTTATATTTTTATATAATTTTCAAAATTGATTATATTATATAACCTAATTTTGGAAAATTTTATTTAGTAAAAATAAGTACTATTTTATTATAAATTTTTTTTTTGAAGACAAGACGGAATGAATTTTTATTAATTAGATAATTATCAAAAAATTGCTTTTAAAATTTACAATAATAAAGCAGCAAATCATTAATTAATAATCATGTGACTAATATTAATAATAATTAATTTACGTTACGTTACTCATTTTTCTTCATATGAAACTTTTAATCAATTTTTTTTTTCGTTTTAGCAAAGAATTCGATTTTTTTTTTCATCGGTAAATTTTTTAAATTGATTAAATAATACATGACTTACACGAATGCGAGATCTATAAACTATGACGTGGGCACAAGAAGCTCACCTTATAACAAAACCGCTACATATAACACGAATGCAAGATCAAGAAAACCATATAGCTTAGATCTAAGAAATCAAACAGCCTATAACATAAATACAAGAGCAGCAACTCCATACCACGCAGCTTCAAGTATTAGTACGAATAAAACATCATCAAAGACGCCATACCAAGCAGCTTCAAGCAATAGTTTGAGTAAACCAGCTTTGAGCAATAGTAAGGTTCCTAATCAGGTAGCAGCTGGTACGAATACATCTCCAACAACTTATGCTTATAATGTGGGTAGACACACTTTAACACTTGACACTATTGCAAAATTTATTGCGCCTCAACAAGTAATTTATAATATGAATACAGAAGCAGAATCAGTTATCAACCAAAAACAAACTAGCGCGATTACAAGACCATCCAATTCCCAAATGCCATCTTTTAATATAAGTGTTGAATCAACTGCATCAAATATTCTAATATCACCGGGTTCTCAGGTTTTGAACGAAATTTTAGAACAACCTGCTGCACAAAAGAAAGCACCAAGCGTAACCACTAAACCTTCAGAACGTCGAATACCAACTTCCAGTTCAGATGCAAAATCGAAATCAACTGCAACAGAAGTACCATCATCGACAAAACAATTGAGTCAATTTGATACATCAATTAATAGTACGACAAGTTCACCAATATCGGATAGTTTTGCAAGACCAGCTGCTTCAAAACCAGCTTCCAATGCAGGAGCAAGTAATTTATTCGTTAAGACAAGACCGAACAAAGTCGTTCGTGCCGAACTCATTAAAAATAAAACGACAAAGAGAGCAGAATCAGCAACCTCTGTTAGTAGAGTAAAAGAAGATGAGCACAAAGCTAATAAAAAGCCAAAGCCAGCTTTCAAGACGAAGTTGGTCAATAAGTACTGTACTTATTATCACAAATATGGTGAGTAATTCAATATTAATTTTTTTAGAATTTATTTATAAAGTAAAATATATGTACCGTACGTCACTCTTTAGGTCGATGTAAAGAAGGCGATTTTTGCGCTTATAAACACGATCCAAATCGAGTGGAAGTCTGTAAATTGTGGCTCAAAGGATCTGAATGCACATTGGGCGAGAAATGTCCACTTCAACATGTCGAATCTGCACATTTGATCCCGTACTGTCGACACTTCTGTAAAGGCATGTGCCTTAAAGATGATTGCCACTACACTCATGTGAAGGTCAGCAAACGGGCACCACACTGTAAAGACTTCATGGTGGGCCGATATTGTCCGGCAGGGACGAGCTGTCGCAAGAAACACGAGTGGGGTCTCTACGAAGAACCGACGGAGACCGAAAGTGAAGCCGGTAAGAAACGCATACGAGACCCAGCTGAGGATGAGGTTGAACGTGAAAAAATTAAGAAACTTCGCGAGGAAATGGCAAATGGTGTAAATCCTTTTGCAGCAGGATGGACGTTCATACCAATTGATGACTAACCCCTGCATACTTTCTTTTTTAATATTTTTAATTTTGTATCCATCTGCTTATTTGCATTGATGATTAAATTTGTACAAATTTGTAAATATTTTTGCAATAAAAAATAATAATATAATGACGTAACATACGATAATATGAATGAGAAAAAAAATTAAGCTTTATGTCTCTAATTTATGTAAGTTTTAGATTTTATTCATTTCAAATGACGACTAAATATGTAAATAGTTAATAATATAATAGATGTTAAGATTAAGAGTTTTAAAATTAACGTTTAATTTAATAATCAATAAAATTCATTGTTGATTTCAAATAATCATTCAAACTTTCTTTATTTTTCCAAATAAAAAAAAGTTATAGATATATACAAATTACAGAATATAAAATAAGTGTCTCTCTTCACAATTCACTTTTAATATATGATTTTGGGGATGATAATTGTTTCCGTTTAACTCCTTCTGGTGGTCCCGCTATACCTTATATATATATAATTATAAAAAAGGGTGTGTTGTGGGAAATTTATTTGGAGAGACAGAGACCTATGAGAAAATATTATAATGATTAACAAAATAACAAAATAACAAAATGAAAAAAATGAATTCGAAAAGAGGGTAATTGTATGACAAATAAGCTTACCAATGACACCACAAGCAAGACGACCACCCGCGTTACCAGTTGTGAGAGACTGTTCATGGCCACCTTTACCAAGATCATCAGCATCAACGTGAACAACAACAGAACGTCTACAGTATCATTCACGACATAATAAATTAACTTCGATCTTTGAAAGAAAAATAATAAAGAAATTTAAGAATTATAGACATTACCCGACTATAGAGTGAGGACCACTTAATTTAAGTTGATTATCAGTAAGCTTAGTCTTAACACTACCATCCGTATTAGCGGTAACATTACCCAAATCGCCAACGTGGCGATTTTCATCTTGAGGAGCTCCATGTTGTTTGTTGTGTGGATTAAAATGAGGTCCAGCTGAAGTGCATCCGTTAGTGTTATCGCCGAATTCACTAATATTATATAATGAGATTAATTTATATAATCAATTAAGCCACGAGAATAACGTAATTTGGGTGAAACATACTGGATGTGGAATCCATGGTCACCAGGGGTTAATCCATTAATTTCAACATCAACTTCTGTAGGCGCATTCTCACTTGCTTGAGTGAAAGTAATAGTACCCTTTACCTTGACAGATGGATTATCAGGAACAAAAACAGCAATAGCTTTAATAGTCATTATGAATATGTCTATTTTCGTGGGTAAAAAAAGAGATTTATCGTGATCTTTTTATAACTTTTTTTTTGATGTATTAGTAAGATTGATAAGATATTGCATCATAAGTTCATCATAAGCAAAAATGCCGCACCACGAAGGTACTCATTTATTTTTTATATTTCAAGTAATAATCTGTCGATCATCTCGTTTAACTTCAACAAATTATCACGTGAGTTGTAATTTTGGCCCGAATTAGTAAACATTTGTAGTGAAACCAGTGTGTAATAAGTTAACCAATGTAGCTGTGAAAAATTTATCCTACACCCTAGTTATATACCTTATATACCCCTACCTTACGCCGATGAATTGTAATACAAACAATATTTATCCAATAAAAATAGGTATATTTTTTTTTAAGAAGGTACTGGGTAGATATTACATAAGCGACCAATTTTTTTTTATCAATTTCTTTTTAAAAAAAATTTTCAACACGACTTTAATTTTTATAACTTCTAGATATGCCTGCTTCAAAGGCTATGAAACTGAAATCTGCTCGTTATAATGCAATCGTATCCCGTCCAAATCCGGCTGAAAAGAATAATGTTGAAAAACTTCAAATCATAAGCAAAGATGAGCCAAATATACAGAGACAAGAACTTGAAATAATGACGGCTGTCATTGAAGATGCAATTAAACAAAAGAAAGAGGTATTTCAATTGTTGAAATATGTATAAATTATAACAATATGTATTAATTTTGTTTAATATAGGGTAACAAGAGACCCCTATATGAACTGATCCGCCAAATAACTGATACTTCGAAAAATCCAACAAAATTAACGTTTTGGTGTTTGGCTTTCTCACGAACTATACATAAATTTGATGCTACTTGTTCAGATCTCATCTATGCTTTGTTAAATTTTGATTGGACAAATCACGATAATAACTTGGCCGTTGCATACGTGACAATGTTAGCTAACTTAGTGGCAGTTTATCCATCTCGTGCAGAAGCAATGTTAGAAATGTTGGTACAAAATTTTCTTTATAGTAAGTCTCCTTAATATAATCTCCTGTACAAAATTTATCCTGTGCAATTTCATTTATGTATATATGTTGTTTAATTTAATTAATTTAATTATATTCTACAGAAGAAGAAGTGTCAAAAATGGAAAAAATACATGGCAAAGTACATTATGCGATCAAGTTTCTTCTTCCAAGTATCCCACAGGAAGAAAAAGAGCTTTTTAATATATTATATAGGGAATTTCCGCATAAACGAGAATCCCTTGGAGCATATATAGTGTATGTAAAAAATTTATTACAATTAATCGAATATACGCCCTCTTTGCAGCATAGAATATTGGCTTTAATATTTGAGCGAATGATTGAATTAGATGTAAGTATGCTTCATTCATATTTATTTAAAAGAATATATATATATATATATGAAAATCTATTCGGTTTTTTTTTTGATAATAGACTGAAGTTCAAGGGCAAATTGATGAGATCGAAGATATGGAGGAAGGTTTAGATAAATTTAATATAGGCCTTCACAGCGCTCAAGATGGGTCAACTGATTTTTACAAATCAAAACCTGAAGAATCAGATTTTGAAGTTTTTGATGATGCCAATGCTGATGATTCCGATTCGGACATAGAAGATTCTGCACCTATTGTCATTGCTGTTGATATTGCAAATGGAATTCAAAAATTAGATTGTATTATCAAACTAGTTTTGGATTATCTTGATTATTCTCACAAGAATGGAACTCAAGAACAACAGGCAAGATTAACCGAAACTATCTTCATAATATTCAAGGAAAGTATATTGTGTACTATCAAGACACGATATATTCAATTCATACCGTTTTGGTATTTTTCGTTGAATAAATCGTATGCAAGTCGATTCATCAAGTTACTCCTTGATAAATTAATCAATGAAGAAGGAAAGGAAATTATCAGGGAAGCTGCTGCGCAGTATATTGCATCATATATCGCTCGTGCCAAATATTTGGATGTTGAAGAAGTCACGTGGTGCATGCGAGTTTTAATACAATGGGCAGGTAATTATGTTTCGGCACATGAAAATCTCATTCGTGTTCGGGATGAATCGAAGCATGAAAGGTTTTATCTTATTGTACAAACCGTAATGTACATATTTTGTTTCCGATGGAGGGACTTTTGTGACACAACTTCAGGAAATAATAATTGGAGTAAAGAAATAGAAATTATAAAAAACATCATTGAATCAGTGTTTTGTCCTTTAAAAGTAAGCTGTATTTGTATACTATAAATTAAATTTACTAATATTATGTTGTAAATTATTATTACTAATTGTTTATTGTTTATGTATTTTAATAGTTTTGCGTTGAAAATACGGTTAGAATGTTCACATTTATTTCAAAAACCATAGGATTTATGACTTGTAAAGAATATAAATGTATTAAAACTAAAAATGATTCTGTTTTGTCAATGGAGGAGTACTTTCCATTCGATCCTTTCCGTCTGAAGACTTCTCAAACCTATTTGGAAGGGTTGTATCAGGCTTGGGAAGATATTTCGGAAGGATTAGAAGTATAATAAGAAACTAAAAAAGAAATTTTAAAGAATTCTTTATTTGAATTTTGAGTAGGTAATTTATTGGTATTTTTGTAAATTAAATCAAATGACTCGTTTGCAAAAAAAAAAAAATTTAGGACGTGCAAAATTTTATTAGTGTATAATATGGAAAACAGTGTAAAGTCAGAAAGGATATATACATTGTTATGAAGAGTAATATGTAACCACGTAAGAAAAAAAGTATTAATTCTAATGAAAAATAAAGTTCATAGATGCAATATAATAGATTATTATTAAAAAACTACAATCTTTTTCGAAAAATTAAGAGATATTATCCCTCCACAAATAAAAAATAAACCAAAAAGGGTTAAAAATCCAATGTGATTATTCGTATATCTTTTTACTTTTGGTTTTTAGGATTTTCTGCCCTAATAAATGGAAAGAAAGTTATAAATTGAATGGATATTACGGAAAGTTAATAAAAGAGCAAGAAATTATCTATAAAAATATTTACGAGTCTTTCCAACGTTGAGCGACCATTTTGAAAGCATCTTTGTGTGGTAGATTTGGATTTTCAGCCTTTACTTTCACAATTTCAGTTTTCATGAACTTGTTGTATGGTGAGAGTTTCTTTACTAAAAAAAATAGTTTTTTTTAATAAAGGGATTAAAAAACGGTATGAAAAAAGTTATAAAGAAAAACCACATTTACCAGCACTTGATTTCTTTTGGGTCTTTTCTTTGGCCATTATTAGATTCTTATTTGATTATTATGTGTTATGTGAGAAAGTTTTATTCGTATGAATAAGTGAGGGAAAAAGGGTGAGAGGAAGAGAGGATATTTATAATGAATCAAACGACACGAAATTTGCAACACGAATTATCGCGTTGAGGCTGATTTTGTTTTGATTTAAAGAAAAAAGAAAGTTTGCGTGTTGTTATGAAAAACGGAAAGTATATAAAAATAGACCAGCATAACTAAAACGTTTGGAAGAAACAAAGGAATTAAAGATAGAACGCGTTTACAAAAAAATCCACACTTTTGAAGATATATAACACGAGCATAAATAACACTCCTGAAAACGCATATCACGAACGCGAAAACATGATCTACAGATCGTCGTATGATGAGTTTATTAAAAATTGCCATATATGGTCAAATATTATTATGACGCGTGAGATGTCAACAAAATTAACAGTTATAATAATACTATTAAAGGATCTCCAAACAATCCGATTGGCCAATTGAATTATACGGGTTTTGTATATACTGCGAAATTGTGAAATTGTTACTCAAGGGCTGAAAATCATATCTAATTTGATCGATCAATTATAAATGTTCCCCGAGAACCAATTATTAATCTTATTAATCGGTTATTCCTCCTCAATTGGTAATAATCTTCAATGATCAATTATAGCGAAGGGAAAGATAGAGCCGGAATTTACCACCTGCAACTTTGGATATATACTTATACTTCTAATATCTGATAATGCAAATAATGCAAAATAGTATGTTGCTATTTTATGTTGTAATATTATAAATTCTGTAAGTTCATGTAAGGAATAAAGTATTATTGGTATGAAATAATTAAAAAATTATTACATTATTTAACACGAATGATAGGTACAAGAATGACGATGTTTTTGCGGCAAAGAGAATTTGGACAAAAAAAGCAATGTTGATAGGTTTTCGCAGGTAACTCGAAAGAAAAAAAAGATTTCAAGTTAATTTGCATGATGCATAATTCAATAATCTAAAAAATACAAAGAAGGTTTTAAATGTATACAAAAATGGATTTACAGGATATCCTCCATTTGGATGGTCAAAATTTCGGTAAGTAATTTAGGCTTAAGGTTCCACAACAGTTACACACCGATTTTGTTCATAAAAGATTTAAATTTTCTTCATCTATGTTTGTACGGAAATACCCTTTCGCTTCCATTTTTGTGTTTAGTACCGGAATACCTTTGCTGGTATTCCTTCTCACTCTCCCTTTATACTCTTTCAATACACAACCTTTCTTTCTTTTAATATTTATTATTTGACTTCCTTTATTTCCTCTCTTTCGATAGTAAATTATAATATTTGAAATATATTCAACTTTCATTACATCCCCTCATCACATTCTCTTTTCCCCTAAATATATTCCCTATTTAACGCGTTATAATAATAAATCACCTATATATAAATATATAATAACCAAAAATGGAAGCGGGTTTTGATTCTCAAAAGAGAGCTTCCATGCTTAACCGCCGTAAAACTCTCATCAGGCCTGAAAGATATCAACCGGCAACTCCTATGTTGCCGGGTGAAGATAAAAAAGCTTTTGACCCATGGGTATTTTTTTCAAAAGTTGTCACTTTTTGGGCTCCTGCAACACTTTTATCTTCAGTTGGTGGACTTCATGATAAAGGTTCCCAACAAGCTTGGCGAGAAAAAATTGCTTTATGTTTTATCGCACTTCTTATGGGTAGCTCTGTCGCCTTTTTAACTGTTGGCTTCGCTGCCGTTTTATGTCCTCCATCTCAACAAAACAATCCTGCTTTATTTTTACGTTATGGTGAATCACCGGGTAAATTAATTAAATCACTTACTATTTTTATGACCTTATTCGTAATTTTTTTTTTAATTCAATGATAACTGACGCGTTTTATTTTCATGAACTTAAATTATTTCAGGACATCTTGGTATTCGAGGATGGCAATTCGATATTACAAACGCAAAAAACCCTATAGGTCCAAATAACAATGTCCTTATAGATTTTAGTACTCTCGCCAAAGATCAAAATGGGCAAGATATTACAAGTTTTTTCCAACGTGATGTTATTGATTATCCAAGTTGTCAAGATCCTGCTATCCAAAAATTCGCTGCAGTACAAGACCAATTTTGTAAACAAAATACTCCTTGTTCACTTAAAAAAATTGATGATGGAACTTTTGCTGAATACAATATTGTTAACTCAACTAAAAAAGTCGGGTTCGATTGGGAGCAAATTGGTAATACTCCAAATTATTTAGTCATTGACGGTAATGTGCTCAATCTTGAAGGATATATGAAATCACATCCAAATCCAACAGGAGATCAAGTTGATAAAATCATCCGTACAGTCTTGGCAACTGATCATACACAAGGTGGAAAGGATGCTACGCGTCTTTTCTTTGGAAGACCTGATATTAAAGCTTCAGTTAATTGTCTTGTTAGCAAATATTATGCCGGTAACATTGACAAGGAGACTATTGGATGTTTTACATCTCAACTCTTCTTATTCGTATCTTTGACTGTTATCTTGAGTATTGTTTTAACTCGTTTTGCTATGGCTTGTGTTTTCGATTGGTTCATATCTCATCGTCTTGCTCATAAGCCAAAGAGTACAAATCCTGCTGCTTCGACACAAAGTTTCGTTAGTGCTGGTGGTCAACCATTGAGTTCTAGAAATGGTGCTGTTATGACTATGGATGATGTGGGGAATGATTTATTCACTGTCTTATTGGTTACATGTTACTCTGAAGATGAAACTGGTTTAAGATGTACTTGCGAATCTATGGCTGCTACTGATTATCCTGATGATCGTAAATTGTTATTCCTTATTTGTGATGGTATCATCGTTGGTTCTGGCAACGATAAAAGTACTCCCGATATTTGTATCGATCTTATGGAACTTGGTGATGTATCTATAATATTATTTTGAATTAACCTGATATAAGAAGAATAATTAACTAATGACTTTAAATTTTGTGAAACTACAGATCCTGAATTTAAAGACCCTCAGCCACAAAGTTATATTGCCGTTGCTGCTGGTGCTAAACAGCACAACATGGCTAAGGTCTATGCTGGATTTTTCCACTGGAAGGATCGCCGTGTCCCTATGATCACTGTTGTAAAATGTGGTACTCCTGAAGAACAAGGCAAACCAAAACCTGGAAATCGTGGAAAGCGTGATTCACAATTAATTTTAATGAACTTCTTTAGTCGCGTTACTTACAATGATCGCATGTGCGCTTTGGATTATGATCTCTTTAAAAAAGTTCATCATTTAATGGGTGTAACTCCAGACTTTTTCGAAATCGTACTTATGGTAATTATTAAAAAAACATGATTTTTACAAGTTTATGAGACTTTAACTAATAAAAATTTTTTTAAACATTCGATTGTTTAAAGGTTGACGCTGACACTAAAGTATATCCTGACTCCCTTAGACTTTTAATTAATTGTATGTGTAACGATCCCCTTGTTATGGGTCTTTGTGGTGAGACGAAGATCGCCAACAAACGGGATTCTTGGGTAACTGCCATTCAAGTTTTCGAATATTATATTTCCCATCATTTGGGTAAAGGGTTTGAATCCGTGTTTGGTGGTGTTACCTGTTTACCTGGTTGTTTCTGTACATACCGTCTTAAGGCTCGTAAAGGTAATGACGATTGGGTGCCAATTATTACGAAACCTGAAATTGTGCAAGAATATTCCCAAAATACAGTTGAAACTCTTCATCAAAAGAATTTATTACTTCTTGGTGAAGATCGTTTCTTAACAACACTTATGTTGAGAAACTTTCCTCATCGTAAGATGATGTTCTGCCCACAAGCCATTTGTAAAACAGTTGTACCTGATGATTTTTGGGTTTTACTTTCACAACGTCGTCGTTGGATTAATTCTACAATACACAATCTTTTGGAACTAGTTCTCGTCCGCAATCTTTGTGGAACATTTTGTTTTTCTATGCAATTTGTTATTTTTATGGAATTGATCGGTACCGTTGTACTTCCTGTCGCCATTTTATTAACTTATAGTTTGATGGTTAATATCATATTGAAACCACCACAAGATATTACTGAAGCTATTCCATTGATGATGTTGGGAATGGTTCTTGGTTTACCCGCTATATTGATTTTGATCACCACAAGAAAATTGATTTATATTGCTTGGATGTTTATATATTTACTTGCTTTACCTGTATGGAATTTTATCTTACCAACATATGCTTACTGGAACTTTGATGATTTCTCATGGGGTGAAACCAGGAAAGTCGAAGGTGAAGGAAAAGGTGATGATCACGGCAAAAAAGATGGTGAATTTGATGCATCCAAGGTACCTTTAAAACGGTGGGAAGATTGGGAACGTGCTTTTATTCGAATGAACAAACGTCAAGAACGCCAGAGACAACAAGGAGTGTCAGAAAATCAATATAATGGAGATTATTATGGAGATACAGGTTCAGTACATTCACAGATGTCAGCAGATCTCGGACCCCAACAACAATATTATGATTATTCTGCAAATTCCGCTAATGGTGCAGGATATCCTCCACAGCATTATGATCGCTATCAACAAACACAATTTGAAGATGCACGGTTTGGTAATACATATGAATTAGAACGTGTACCGTCACCTAATCCACAAGGCAACGGCGGCAATGGTGGTTATTATTAAATTAAAATAAAACATTAAAAAATTATTACTTTAATTAGTTTAATATATAATTGAAATAGAAAAAAAATCGATGATTTTTTTTAGATACATCTATAGAAACACTCTTTTTTATATTTAATATGTATTTTTTTTTTTATTATTTTGAATACTTCTGCAAGTAAAAAAAAAATTTTCCTTATTTATACATAATTTAAAAAGACAATGTTTATAATTAGTTATTTTTGTCAGAAGTTACGATTTTTTTATATTAGAAAAATTAATAATCTTTGATTCACAAAAAAAAACTCGTTTAATCACGAAAATTTTTATTTGTATTTATCTTAATTTGGTTGTCAAGATTAAAAAATTTTCATCAATCGTTAAAAATGAACTGATTAGGGTCGTGACATATATTACCTAATATTAGTTTCATAAGAGGTCCTACCCCCCCCCCTAGGTAAGATTTTTTCAACCAATAATATTTAAATATATATATAGTATTAATTTTGACCAATAAAAATGCATAATTTTGTGTCACGTAAGATTTTGTTTTACCCCCCACGGCCCCACCCCCTAAAATATTACCTAATAAATGTCACGCCCCTTAACAAAACCGCAGTATTTTATGTGGAACTGTAATAAGTTGATCATTTGACAACGCGTTTTATAACTTGTTGTACAAAAACGTGTCATAATTCGAGAAGATAATAAGTAGGATATATTTTTCTTCTCTTTGTATGATGTTAATTACGACGCTTATTGTTGTTTCTGCGCTAACAATAATATATAATACAGCTCATGATCCATTATCAGCTTCCGTAGGGTTCGCTATACTAGGAGGTGCAGTGACATGGAAACTTGTACTGGAATTCAAAGAGAGCTTTATAAAAGCAAATTTAATAGGAAGGGACTTGGCTAAAGTCGATAAACCGATTATGTAGATATATATAGTATAATAATTAATTGAATTTTTATGTTTCGTACATTGTACATTATTAACCTTGACCATTTGTTATATTTTAAAGACCTGAAAGTACAGGAGTTATATGTGCGGCGATATATCTTTTGTGCATATTTTTATTTATACCATTTCCATTCATGGAATGGTTTACGGGCAAAGGTATAATTTCGCGAAGTGAAGAATTCCACGCGCCTACATTCCCGCATCATAAAGTATGTACTTTAATTTCTTTAAATATTTATTTCTGTATTTTAACATTTTACTTATTTAGTTAGGTGAATTCTTGTCTGCAATGTTATCTCTTCAATCAATGACTTTTCTTGGATTCGCCGACGATGTATTTGATATTAAATGGAGGTATAAATTGTTACTTCCAGCTATCGCTTCGATACCTTTATTGATGGTATATTATGTGAATTTTGGTGTAACACACATAGTGGTACCTATACCTTTACGCTTTATATTTGGACGAATTATAGATTTAGGTGGGTTGAGTTCTTCGAATTCACTCTTGCAAAATTAATTCTAATTACGCGTTTTTTATTCCAAACAGGTTTTTTATATTATGTTTATATGGGCATGATGGCAATTTTTTGTACAAATTCTATTAATATCCTCGCTGGAATAAATGGAGTGGAGATAGGACAATCTTTGATAATCGCATGTTCTATAGCTATCAATGATTTTCTTTTCTTGAATGGTGCTGATCCGGCAATGGAAGTACATTTGTTTTCTTTGTACTTTATATTGCCATTTATTGGTGTTTCGCTTGGTCTTATAATTCATAATTGGTATCCCTCAAGTGTTTTTGTTGGCGACACATACTGTTATTTCGCTGGAATGACTTTTGCTGTAGTTGGGATACTTTCTCACTTTAGCAAAACTATTCTTTTATTCTTCATTCCGCAAATATTCAATTTCATATATTCTTGTCCACAATTATTTAAACTAATAGATTGTCCACGGCACCGATTGCCTAGGTATATATATATTTATAAATGTTAATTATTTTGAAATGATTCTAATTCTTTTTTTTTGTTATTTAATATCTAAAGATTCAATCCATCGACACTCAAATTAGAATATAGCAAGGTAAAAGTGCAAAAGCCCTTAAAACCGTCAGCTCATTTTGTACTCAAAATATTTGTGTCATTTGGTCTTGCTGAAACAAATGAAGTAGAGAATAGCATTGAAATTAATAATTTCACATTAATGAATTTATTATTATTAAGATTTGGACCTTTACATGAAAAAACATTGACTATTCTTATCATGGTTCTACAAATCCTAGCAAGTTGTTTAGCATTTATCATAAGATACCGCCTGGTACATTTCTTTTATGAGGGGTAGATTTTAATTCATATTCATAATAATTGCGTTCGAAATTTATTTAATCATAATAAAATAATACATAATGCATCACCGCAACTTTATTCACTTTGGATCCGCCAATTTTTGCATGTTTTCAAGATTAAAGGTAACATTCCTATTGTAATTTGACCAGAATTGGGAAAGAATCACAACGTCCCGGTTGTATTCGTTAATTTCCTACGTTATATAATAAACCTAATTATTTTGCTTAAAGAAAAACGAAGAGAAAGCAATATGTATTTATTGACAAACTTGGATTCGGCTATTCATATCTTCCAACACGTCATTAAGTTTTTTCTTTTTTTTTTTAAAAAAAAAAAATACATAAATAATAATAAATCTGGAGCGTAGCGAAAGATTATACAATATATATACTTACGACATTGTTAACTATTCTACCTAATAACATTCGTTGTTGTTCTTCATGAGGGTTTTCCATATTTTCGATTCCTCCAATTTTGTTTGCCATTTTTTTTTTCCTCGGTTCTCAATATTTTAGTGTGTGAACGCGTTCGGGGGGTGCAGACTCTTATCCTAGAGACCTAGACCCCCTCTAAATTTGGTTGGTCCAAAATTGAGTACTGTATTATGCATTTTTACATTATTTTATATTGTATTTTTTTTAGTTTTCTAAAAATTTTGTAAATTAGAACTAAATAAAATACATTATGTCGCGTCTTTTTTATAAATAAACAGTTGTTTTATTATTTTTGTAGTAGAGCCAATTTCAATTTAGCAAAAATGTACAAGTACTTTATAATTTTTTTAAACATTAAAATAATTCTGTACTTTATGTAATAACAGTTTATAACAGTATTAAAGAGTGCATTATATTAATTTTAATTTTAAAACCTATTCTCTATGTACATAATCGCCAAAGTTCCTACTATCTTCCATGATTTTTCTAGCTTCTTCAAGTGTTATACACTACCCTACAATAAATATTCGGGATTTCATAAATTTTACTTAGTAATATATAGTAAAATTGATGATTTTTGGGTTGCATAAAACTTTATGAATTTTTGGCCAATCAATTATAGTTTTTAGATATTAAAATAAAAAAATTATATTTTTAAAACAAAAAAATTTTCTCATCTTGAAATATAAGTTACAATTTTTTTATATGTTATTCACATATTTACAAATAAAATTAACTTGTTCATTACTTTACAAATGAGTATTTTTTTTGTATTTTACAAATAGAATATTTTTGAATTATGACTTTTAAAACTATAGATTATCGGCTATCAAATAAAAAAATTTAGAGTGAATTTGCCAAAAATTCATAAAGTTTGAAGATCATCAATTTTACTGTATTTTACTAAGTAAAATTTATGAAATCCAGATATTTATTGTAGAATAGTGTATATTTTTACATTATATCTATAATTTAGGTAACAATCTGTATTGATTATAATTCATCAAACAAGGACTTTATTTCCCATATCTTATGTGTTGAAACAGTAAGTAAATTAAATCATTTTCTTAAAACTGATCATGCAAATGCTTTTTGTGATATTTTAAAACACTAGACCTTAATATAGCGAACTTTTAATATAGCAAATTTTATTTAATATGTGATTTTTAACCAATTAAATTCATTAAAATTCCTTTGTTATAACAAACTAACCAATCAAAATCTTTAAAAAATTTGTTATAATCCTATAGTGAAGTTGAAATCCAGATCCTAAAATTTGTTATATCAAAAATTGATAGTATAAATTGTATTTTAAGATGTAGTATTTATAAGTAATTTTCTAATAAAAAGTGATAAATGAAAAATTATATATAATAAAAATTTATTCTATTATCATATAATTTTTTTTAAAGATAAGATAAACATATAAGATTTATTAATTATAATTATACTTTTATACAAATGATATCTAAACTATATATACACTACTTGGAAAAAAGTAGGCGGACACCATATTTTATTAATTACTCCAAGATGTACATAATAATTTGGGCTGAAATTTTATCACGTGATAGTTTATGGTATAAATAAACAATGACGTAATTNTTATTTNATTTATAGACAACNATCAAATGTGATCNACAAAATAGGATTTTGTACTACTTCGCACCATGTATGATTTAACGGAAGCTGAANGCAACCAGATTATTGGTCTATTTAAAGGTGGCGCCACCAGACAAAAAATTATTAAAATGCTTGGCTTTTCT
>QKYT01000070.1:210134-276612 GCA_003550305.1 Glomus cerebriforme
CAAATAATTTTATTTAAAAAAAATTTCATAATAATACAAATTATTTTAATATTACAATAATACCTAAAATTTCTATTAAAATGCTAATTTTTCTGATAAAATCTGAAATATAGGAATCAATTTTTATTAAAATTTCATAAAATTTTTAACGAAAATACATTTTAACTTGATGATCAACTTTACTTATACTATAAAAAGTAAGTTAATTATCAAAAAAAAATGTTTACATGAGAGTATATTTGTGCGATGATTATTTTAATTTATAGGTGACCGGTAACTTATTGCCGGGCACTGTACCTCTGACCTGCATTATGATAATTTTAATTAGTATTACAAATAATTTGGCTAACATTAATTGCAAAAAAATATGCAAAAAAATATAGCATACTTTATTACCTTACCATATTCTTAATCCCCAACCAGCAATTTTAATAGTAAAATTTAACAAAAATATCTAATTGCATAATTTCAATCCTCATTTAGAATTTGCAATTTCAAAGATATTCTTATGATTTTTTTATTAGAGGTAGCCAGAAAGCCATAAATTAATCTATTATTTTTAAAGATCCAAAACAATTATCAAAATATGCCAATATTTGCCCGATGGTTCTAAATTATGGTTACTAATAAATTTAATTATAAAATTATCCTACTGATCACTAATGTAGATCTTTTTATTTCTTACAAATTGTGAATTAATTAATGCTAATTAACTTTAAACTAATAAATAATAAAATAAAAAAAATATACCAGATTTATTGCAAATTTGAAAATCTATATACAGTAGTGGTCATAAGTATTCTATCCCTAATATTTTTTGAAATTACATAATAATACTCATCAAAAATTTTTGAAGTTCAAGTACAATACCAATGCTGATCATATACAAAATTATAAGTTTGTACAATATAAAAATCAGGAGTTAGATGATAGATGAATTTTATGTATCAAAAAAATTACACCTATTTTTATATAAATAATATCATTTCTTTATTATTTTATACTCTTAACTCTTTAGATATATAGTTTTTTTTTAAAAAAAATTAATTTTTAGGATCATCACATATTTTCTATAGAATTTTAAACAGTTATATAGATAATTAGAAAAATTTTATTATACCATATTCTTTCTATTATTTGTTAAATAGTGTTTAGAATTATTAATTTCTTGCAGAATTTACTCTAAGTTATCCTTGCTGAAAAATTTACAGTTATAAGCCAAGAAGTCCCTTTTATAGATACTACATATAAAATTAATATTAGGATTCTGCTGAAAGAAAATTGGCTTATCAAATCTTAAAATCTAAAAAATCACTATCACATAAATTTTTGTCAAATATTTGATTTTATTTATTATTTAAATCTTTATCTAAATAGAATTTTTGGAACTAATAAATAGTCATAATCTTATTGTAATAAATATAAGTAGTTGCCTTCTTAAAATTTCATTTCAGTCCTTATTGAATATTTATATAAAAAATCTATTTTGTATAATTTATTAAAAAAATTAACATTTTATGGTTAAAATTCATCAATCATCTAACTTTTGATATATATACTATACAGACTTATAATTTTACATGTGATCAGCACTGGATGTTATCATTTAATTTTAAAAAATATTTGGAATCAGATACTTAAATTATTAACTACATAAATTTTTTAACTTTTGGAAATTTGCACAGATTTTTTTAATTTTTTTTTGTATAGCATATTGGCAAAGTTACAGAACTATACAGATTTTTATATTACAAAATTATATAAATCTAATTATAAAAAATTTGCTAATGATAATTAAAAATTAAAGGTCTAAAATAAGTTTAAATTAAATCATATACACTATTTGTTTTTATTATTAAACAACAGAAATTTTGATAAATTGATATTAGTATCAATAATTATCGATTGGTATTAATTTTGATTAAAACTGATACTGAAAGTTTTGGTAAATTACTAATACTGATACTAATTAATTCAGTTTAGTTTTAATTTTATCTAAACTTAAACTGATAAATCATATAAAATAAAAATTTTTAATATAAAGAATTCTTAACCTGTATCTTTTAAATGTAGACTTTTATTCTAAATCTTTTTTTTTCTTAAATATAATTGATTGATAGTATAGTATGACTGATCATCTTTAGCTACAAATTTTTGTGCAATATTTATCTTAAAAATTTTTGACTTATGCCAGGTTTATAATACAGCTAATTAATATAATGTAACAAAAAAAAATCATAAAAAAAAAGATTAACATATAGCTTTTAAAAGTTGTTAAATATATTTAATTTTAGCTATTTTATGAGTATTAAAAGCAGTTTTAAATATTATTATTAACTTATTTAATAAAAATTTTATTTTCATTAAATTTGTTTTTAAAAACAATTAGCAAAAGCAGTAAAATCAATTATTTATATATAAAGTTAAAAATAGTATTTTAAACCTTCTTTAAAGTATAAGTAAACTTGTAAAGTAGCTGAAAATACATCTACAATATAAATTTAAAAGCTTTATATCAAAGAAAAAAATTGTTATATGTTTTTTTGAAAAAATTGCAATATCACAAGCTTGGCATATATTTAAGAAATGCAATTTTTTGATAATGCAAAGCAAAAGCATGATAGGAAGAAAAAATACACTGAAGAATAAAAAAAAATAGAATATTTGACACATATTAAATTGAAAAATTTTTAAATTTTATTTATTTTGTATTTTAATGGTTTATAAATTATATTAACATCAAATTTTGTAAAATTAAATAAAATATTTATTAAAAATAAAAAATACTATTAAAGCAATCAAAAATTATTAAATGTTAACAAAATATTTTTTTAAAAAAAAGAAATAAAGAAAAACAAAGTTAAAGAATAAAATTAAAAAAAAAACTTTCAAACTTACCAAAAAAAGGATTTCAAACCTCTAAGCTGAAATGTTAAAAGAAAAAGTTATAAACAAAAGAAATAAAAAAAAACGAAAAGAGCAAAAAAAATGCGTTTGTAAAATGTTTATTTAAACAAATAACTATAATAATAAGTCAATAAGACTATAAAGGCTGGTCTTCAGACCCGCTTAGTAGATAAATGGATAAATTAATTGCGACACTAATTTATCACGTGGGCGTGTATCATTTCTCAGTTGAAGTTTCACAAAATGTGTACATTTCATTTTGTGCGACCCAAGTGTTACATGATGACTGACTTCTAAGCCACCAAATTTTAAATATAAATAGACGGAAAAAATGCCCGTTTGTTAATTTTTGGTTCAAAGGGAATTTAATTTGGTCCCGACGTCGATCTATTCCATTTCTGCTTAACTAAACCTTATTTTTTTTAAATCTAAAACTATCGACGGGATGAAGAGAACATATCATCCTACTCAGGATTTCCGAAATGGAAGTCAGGATATTATTCCTGCATCAAAGTAGGACTTTATAAATAAATTTTTTTTTGCTTTAATTATATATTAATTACTAGTAAATTTCTAATTAGAACACGAATTTTTGAGAATGAACATTCTCATAAATTTGAAAGTCGTGAGATTGAAACTTACAACATTCCTTCACAATTCCAAAAATTCGATGAAGCTTCCTCAAATATTAAAGTCGAAAATATAACTTCCTCACAAGTGAAAGTAGAGTCAAATATTCTAGATACAAAAATGGATATTGATGACATTTATTCATCAGATGTACGTTTTAATGATAAATATTTAATTTTCAATTTTCCTATTAATGACAGACCTACATTATGTTATTTATAGGTTAAAGAAGATGATATGATGAATATTGATTCTCTGTCTAATCAACAAACTATCCCAAACGAACACGAGGTTGGCATCTTATCATGATTATGCTAATTTAATTTAATTTATTTCGTTTATAGATGGTTAATTTAAATTTTTTACAGCTTAATATGAATGAATTGTTTTCCGCAGAAATACAAAATAGAATTCATGTTAGTATATATAATGATCTTTGTATTACTTTAATATTAAAGTAGATATTCACTGCATGTTGTATTATAGTCGTTGCGTCGATTTACAAAATTGCTTCCATATATGGATGATGCGAACAAGAAAATTTTATTTGATCATCTTAGGAAATTATTGTACAATGAACAGGATAAAGATGTTAAGGTCAATTATATTTCATTAATTTATTTAATTTTATTTCATTTCTAAAAAAATTATTTATTTAATAGATTCTTGTAATAATACTTTTGGGTAAATTGGCTCTTGATCCAATAATTAATTGTGGCACAGTACTTGAGGATTTTATGAATCAGGCACCTAATTTAATATTTTGATTGTATTATTTTTTTTTAGACCATATTTATTTATTTTTTTTATTAATTAATTATAGATGGAATCAAATTCTACTGAATTGAAATGCAGAATATATGATACTATTATTAAAATTTTGCAAGTACGTAATATTCATTTATAATACATTTTGCATTTAATACTACGATTTGACTGATATAAATAATATTTTTATTATAAAGACGAGATTTGAAAGTATACTGCAAATGCCAAAGTTAAAAGACACACTGAAGTTTCTGTGTATAAAGGTGACTAATGAGCTGACCGATTCACATTACAGTATTAGATCATCTTGCATTAGTTTGCTCGCATCTTTAGCACCTATCATTAAATTGATGCAAGGACAGACCAAATTTACCGAGCAAGAGTATCTGAATGAAACGCAGATTCAAACTATAATTCATGATTTTGGGAAGGATTCTGATCCACGTGTTCGAAGTGTAAGATGCCTCTATTATTAAATTATTGTCGTTATTTCTATTCGAATTTTTTTTTTTTTTGTAACCTACGCTTTACAATTTCTTTTAAATAGAGCGCTCTCAAATCGCTTCTTCAGCTTCATAATTGTGGTTATAAACTTGATTTGTCATTGTATAGTTTATGTGTGGCATGTTTGACAGATGATTATGAAGAAGTTCGAATAGAAGCTTTAAGTTTAATTTGGTAACCTCTTCAAATAATATCGTATTTAGTTAGATTATTATTTTTAAATTATCCGAATATAATGAATATAATTATTTAGGGTTTTAAGTAGCCTTTATTCTGAAAGAACGATGCAATTAGATGATAGAAGTACACAAGTTCTTCGCCTCATAGATGATGCGTTTATCAAAATTTGTGATATGGTATGCGATGAATCAGTGAAGGTGCGAAGTAAGGTAAGATAAAATATCGGCAATAATCCAAAACAATTAAGTTGGGGAATTAACATTAGTACTTGAAATTAATGGTTCTTTACAGAATTTGCTCAATCAAGTTGGGCTCTTATTTCAAACAGGCGTGCAATATAATGGGAAGTTATAAACTCGTTGAAGACTCGATTCTATTATCGACACTAAGTCAACAAGTTATATCACATGGAAAACCTCGTAAACCAATGTTTAAAAAAGTAAGTTTAATTTTTATTAATTCACTTTGGATCGATTTCAAGTAATATATTTAATTGATATATGTATTAATTTATATTTTTTAAAAAAAAGTCAAGATATATTCCAACTCCTGAAGGTGATATTGATGTCGAATCGACAGAATTTCGACTTTTAAAATCAAGTGCGAATGGAGCGTTTATTCACGGATTAGAAGATGCATTTCAAGATGTTCGCAATGCTGCAATAGGTAATTATAGTTAATTTATAATTTATTAATAAGTGTATTAATTAAATTGAAAATTTTATAGATTCCATTTGCGAATTAAGCATGCATAATCAAAAATTTTCGAAAAGAGCTGTTGAATTCCTTGTAGGTAATTATTTGCAAAAAAAACAATATATATATATATATTCGATATACCTGTATATAATTTCGGTTGAAATTTAATAACTTAATGACAAAATTAAATAGATATGTTCCAAGATGAAATTGATTTTGTACGACTGAATTCGATCATCAGTCTTCGTAAAATTGGGACTCTTCAGCCTATTGAATTGGATTCGGAATTATTGCAGATTACGCTTAGTGTACTTAATGATGCAGATCCTATTGTACGAGAATCAACACATGGAATGTTGGGGTAAAAATTAAATTATTTGAAATATTATTTAATAAATTTTGTTACTCTACAAAAAGTGCTTAATTAATTTTTTTATTAAGTGTTGCACGAATTACCTCTCCGGAATTAATACCGTCATTCATTAAAGATTTATTAGCAAGTATGTCACGGTATCCGGAAGATCAATTATCAATCTATCAATGTTTTCGTGAATTCGGTTCTGTTCATGGGGAATATATCGGTAAATCAATTTGCATTTAATTATTTTTATTTTATTGGTGTCATAATTATTTCTCTTTTTTTGAACACAGAAAAGTTTATTCCTAAATTTTTCAAGATGGAATCAAGCTATATTTCCAAAGAAATTAATCAAAATGCCCCTGAACGTATGTTGAATAATAAAGAACTTCCCTTTCTTTAAGCTGTAAATATCAAAAAAAAAAAATTTTTTAAAATCATTGCTTTTAGATATTGGGAATTTAATACTTGCATTTAATGCTTCGGTCTCAAATCCAAAGATATTATCGATCTTACCAAAATATGCATTTAGGCATTACGAATATCTAAGAGATAAGTTTCCTAATTGCTTCCCAGAAGTAAAGGTATTTTAATTACTTAATTCGATTCTTTATTCAATTCGTTACTTTTGATATATAAGATTGAATAAATTATTTAGATTCCGGGTGATGCACCACGGCAAAGCATTCGGATCAATGCAGATGGTAAGAGTTATTTTTAAATAATAAAATATACGATCTTTTAAAATATTATTGTACTATTTGACGCAAAACTTTTGACAGATAATACACAATTATTTATGAATCAAACCATAAAAATGGTGTTTTCGATGGGGAACTTTTTCAAGACTGGCGATTTCAAAGCTGCGCTGCGTGTTGCAAAAGTTTGTACAAAGTACGTTAATATATTGAATAACTTCGTTTATTTTGTTTTTCTCATAATTCGATAACTTATTGGTTATTATTTATTTCTAGTAACTTAAAATATATATCGCATGTGCCATCGCTCTCTGGTAATGCAATATTTATTATTATGTATTTAGACTGTGTGAAAATCATAATACAGGTACACATATTTTAATATATTTCAAATCAAATTTTATATAGAGTAAATAATATTTATAAGTAAATGTTAATTTAGATCAAACAAAATTATTTGGAAGCAAATTCTTTTACAACCGCGGTAGACACAGCTGCACGATTGTTGTCACTTTCTTATATTATGGAACATAGGCTTATTGGACTTTCAGTTACATCAAAAACTTTTGTTGTTTACTTGAGAGTGCTTGCAAATATAGTGTGGATATTTGGTTGTTTGATAGATGCTAATAATAGGTTAGTTAATCAATTTTATTCGAATTATTTAATTGTTTTTTTTCTCTCGAGTTTATATTAAAATATTCATTATTAGTCAAGTGCTGCCATTGTTGAGTAAGAAAGGCCTTTTGAAATCCTTCATTAAAAGAGTATCAGATTTACAAAAGTATGTTTGCATTTTTTTTTTAATTTATTTGCATAAAAATTATCGTTACTCAACTGGTTTATTTTAGAAAATTTGAACGTGACAATTTTCTCTCAAAAGACCTGGGAAAACTCCAAACCAAATTAAATAAAGCTAGTATTTCTCCGACGATTGAAAATATTATGTCATTGTTTGATTATATAATGGTAAATAAAATTCCTCATGTATGAACGTCACTTCATTAAAGTATTAAAAAATATTTTTCTTTAAATTTTATGATTTAGGATTATAATCTTATCGATATTGATTTAAGTGATGATGTTAAAAGGTCTGAAGCTACGATAATTAAACCTGTTTCAAATCCGGATCAACCACTTGAATTTCAGTCGGAGTTTCCTTTCACAATCAATATTGAAGCCGAATTACGAAATGTAATAGATGCAACTTCTGTGGCGGTTCAAGTCAGTAAATTTTAATAATCTTTACAGTTTAATTTACTTTTAGTTTATTTATCAATTTTTTATTGTAGGTGATATTTCCCGATCAAACAATTGAGCATTTTAGACCACCATCGGCTGATTTTGTTGTTACTGAAACGGATAAACTACATCTGAGAACGCAAATCGATATATCTCAACCTGCATGGACCGGTAATATGACATTCTAATTGTATATATATTTATTTTTTTTTGTATTGTAATTCTGCTTAATTTTATAATAATCTCTGCTTTTCATTATATGCAGAGTCTTGCTATATTCAGCTCAAGATAGTTCGTGATTTTGAACCAGATATTCCGGAAATGGATCAACATATCATGCGCCAGTGTGTTAATGGAAATATTTATGGAAGTACCTATGAGAAAACAATAGATCTTTCAGAACCAGTCAAATATCACATATGGCCAAGAGATTTGCTATCCAAACGAATACGCTAGTTATTGAAAATAATAGAGTTGAGCAAAAAATTACTTTTTTTAACTGTAATTATTTATTTAATTTTGGGTATTAAATATTGTGTGTATTGTAAACCAATTAGAATGGTGTTTCGCATAGATTTCTTTATGTTTATTGTTTAATTAATAAATATTAGTATATCTAACATCAAGTGATCTGTATGTATAACATCTACCAATTATAAACTGTTCGATCGACCAATGGTTTGTCTGATCGGGTTACACCGACCAATAAAATTCGAGACCAAAATGCCGATCGGATAGTTTATATGAAATCTGCAAATAACCGTTCGAGCTCATAAAATAAAATTATTATGACCCGAACAAGAAATAAATCATGTAGCAATTGCGGAATTATTCCCGCAGAAAAATATATGCGAAAATTAGCTGATCAAAATTTATATTGTAATGATTGTCGTGAAGCTTTAGTCAATTGTAGTAAGAAAGAGTTAAAAAACTTAGGACATCCTTATTACCTTAATTTTAAAAAGTTAAAGAATGAAAATGGGAGATTAAAAAATAATCAGCGAAGAAATGAAACTCAACAACTTGCTACGATCCAGAAAGAAAGAGATGGATTAGTTGCTCAATTAACTGACTTACAAATAGCCTTAAATAAAGCCAACAAGGAGATCCAAGATGAGCGAGAAATTCACGAAGATTCTTTAAAAATTCAGGACAACTGGTACCATCGTTTGCCTCCTAATGATACAAATTTAAAGAACATTTTAACTGATTTTGCTCAAAAATACTTAAAACTTAATTGGAAAAATAAAGTCAAGAAGCAAAGAATTAAAGAGTTAGAAAACTACTTAGAAATAGTTAATCATTTAGCAAACTTTCAACTTCAAGAACTTCAGCAGACTAATAAGTTGCTTCAAGAGCAATTAACCAAGATTAAGCAAGAAAATATTACTTTAAAACTTGATTTAGAATTTGTTGTCAAAGAAAAAGATGAAATTAAAGAGGATTGCCGAAAAGTAATTCAAAACCATCAACAAGAGTTTCAACTTCAAGAACTTCAGCAAACTAGCAAGTTACTTCAAAAGCAATTAACCAAGCTTCAGCAAGAAAATATTTCTTTAAAACTTGATTTAGAATTTGTTGCCAAAGAAAAAGATGAAATTAAAGAGGATTGCCAAAAAGTAATTCAAAATCATCAAGAAGAAATTTTGCAATTACAGCAACAAATTCAGCAAGAGGAATTACTACCTAGAACAATGACTAAGTTGACTTTTTGGAAAAAGTGTTAAGTTTGAAGTTTGCTATTATCACCGGTGGTGATCATCCACTTCATCCCACGTGATTTTGTGGCGCATCAGCCCTTTACGTGTTACAATAATTTCTTATAAAACTGACCCCTCTATAATCACCAGGTCCGTTACATCAAAAATTGGTGATTATATAGGAGTGTGATTATATAGGGGTTTGACTGTATCTAGGTGTGAACAGTGTAAACTTATTTTAAAGATACCTGTTAATATTTATTGCATATACTTTATAGCATAATTTTAGTATTTTGTCTTTAAAGCAAGCTGTTTAACAGTTATAGAATTATTCAGATATTAATTTTTATTAACATATGTTAAATATTCATGATATTCATGTATTTTTTAGTTTATTTTGAAAATTTTCATTTAATAATAAAGCTTTTTATATAAATGAATATAATGTCTTATATAGAGATTAGATTTGGTATTTGACATCCAGATTTAAATCTGGTTTCCTTCAATTCAGATTTAAATCTGAATATTGAAGAAATTGAATATAATAAATCTGAATAGAATGAAAGAAACCAGATTTATTATATCTGGATAACTGAAGAAAATCTGAATAAAACTGAAAGGATTTGATCCTATTTCTTTACCTAATCTCATTACTAACCTTTTTCTTATATTCTTCATTTAAGAAAGCATCCATCTCTCTATCCTTCAATAGGATTTTCTTGAAAAGAATATCTTCAATAGAACATACATCCTGCAAATTGGTAATGTCTTGAGTTTGCTATTTAATTTCAGAGTCAAATATTAAATCATTCTCAGTAGAGTTAGTTTCAAGAGGTCTTTTTAGGATCAGACCATTTCATAAATTATTATGCAAAGTACTATTTTCTAGATAAGAAATAGGTTCTAAGACTTCTTGTTCTTTTATAATAGGAATTTCAATTATATCAGCATTATGATTTGAGAGTTTAGTATCCTGTGAAGCTTTGATTTGAAAAACATCATTTATTTCTTTAGCTTTAATAGCAGAATATTCAAGACAAACATTATGAATCATGCGTCTATTTGTAAAAATAGTAATATTTTTTTGTTGTAAATTTGTAAAAATAGGTTCATGGTATTCTAGGTATAAAAGCAATTCATAAATTTTTCTAGCTAAAATATCCTACACAAAAGTATCTATATTTGGTCAGGATTCTCTAAAAGCATTTAATGTTAGTATATATAATATAATTCATTCTAGTGATGAATTTATTTTATTTATATGACTCTATAAAAAAATTATGTACTTTTGCCAAGAAAAAAGATTTGATCCTATCTTTTCAAAAACAGAGATATATTATTCAGCTGAGTGAAATAATATACCTAGATTTGAGATGCTATTTTTTTTTGAACTAATGGAAAGAAAAAAATTAGTATACATTGATGTTCATACAATAAAGTAAGTGCTATTATATGTATGAAACTGGCATGTAAACATTTTTATTATTTTAATACACATATATATACCCATACATGGTTAAAAATTATGAGCCCAAAATGTGAGCAAACAAAAATACTATACTTACATGTGAAAAGGACAATTAATTCCAATTCATACTCTTAGTATACAAATCAACTTTCTTTTTAACTTTTTTTTAAAATCCTTTCCCACCTTATCTTTCAATTTTTTTATAATACGCTTATTTACATATAAAATTTTTAAACTAAGACTTCTACCAAGCTTTGCTTTATACTCATTTTCAGACAGATGTTTATTTGTAATGGTAATTTGACCATCACTCATCCATACAATAGTGTATTAACCATCATCATATACATCTTTAGCAGATAAATAAATATTACAACTTTGTATTTTTCTAATAAAAAACTACTTTGGATATGTATTCTTATGCATTTTTCATATTTGTTGTACTAAACTTTCTCTAGCTTTTGCTAATCTTGAGTTGTCGTTAGCTTTTTTAAGGTAATCAAATATAGCAGTTTTATATTTTGCTTAGGTTATAATATTATCAGTGCCAATATAATCAATATGAAAAGTAATGGTAACTTTGTATGCTGATATAGCTCTTTCACCAAATCTTATGAGGTGATATTAAATATTATTAAAATGAATTATAGTGGAAATTGGAAGCTCTCACCTTGTTTTATTTTTTTTTATCTTATTGCTAATTTCAAGAATTCTTTCTATAGATTCAAAATCATTTCATCTTAGGGAAATTATCTTGTGGGAAATAATCTATTACATATTCTGTGTAAGTAAAAGTGATATAGATAGATGAAAATTCTGTAGTATAGAGAAAGATTATGAGAATGAAAATCTTATAATTAGTAAATTGATATAGAAATAAATTATCTGTAAAATTTACTCTAAGAGCAAAGAAATAACTTGATACTAGGACTCACATTAAATAGCCTAGGATTCACGTATTCCCTTCCTCTTTGATAGTATCATACATTCATTCACTTTTCTAGTATTTTTTAATAAAATTTCACAATACATCAAATAAATAAATGCCAATATTTTTATTGTTTGCCCATTTTTTTTGTACGCCTGAAAAATTAATCAGGAAAAAATTGTAGACTAAGAATCTAACTTTTGCTAAACTGTAGACTAAGAGTCCAGCTTGTATTAATGTCATACTGCCATAAAAGTATCCTTATTAAATGAAGAGTCCCAGCCTGTTAAACAAAGAGTTCATTACTAGAAATTAAAAATTCCAGCCTGCTAAACAAAGAGTTTATCACTGAGGACTAAAAGTCCCAACTTACTACTGTTCAAACATGATGTTAGATAAGTTTTAAGTAATAAATTAGAAATCTGTTACATGAGCAGTAATCCATACTTGTGGTATAATTACTTCTACCCCTCAGTTTTTAGAACATATAGAAAATCAATATACCCAGTTATGTATTCTGATAATGCTAAACTGACAAATTACAAATCCTGGTGGCTTAGAATCTCTTATAACATATTTTTTGATTCATAACCAAAATTTTTTTAACACCATTTAAAAATGGTTCATCTAATTAACACTTTATTATTCTTTTATCATATTACTGAAGTCAAAAAATAGATATGTGATAATTTGGTAAAGTATTATTATAAAAAAATGAAATAAAAAGATTGGAAGATAGTATTGAACTGGATTAAATAACTCATTGGATTCGATGAATTAAGAGTTAGTCTTTTTCCTGGTATAAATACATTTAGTTACAAAATGGTTCTCACAAGTATAATGATTTGAAAACTTGTTTTTTAAGAAATGGACTGCATCATACAGTGTCATTATAAGAAAGAATAGCATTTATATGAATATATAAGTAGGTTCTTCTAGTCTATTATAAAATTCAACTACAATAAATCATTTTTCATTTTTTTGTAAAATTTTTATGAAGTTTATATAATAAAGGATAAATTAATAATTTTTATCAATTAGGTAAGGACTATAAGTACTATAAGTTAATTCAATAAATACAAAATTTTGATAATTATTATATAACTTCAGAAAATGAGATAGAGAAGAAATAGAAAGAACCTCAACTTGAAAAAAAATAAGATCATCACAATCTATGAAATGCAAAATCATGATTTATTTATAAATATTGATTTTCAAATTTCAGAAAATACTTTCCAGTGAAAGTTCAATAAGTTCAATGAAAGAACCAGATATTCAGAACTATTTTTCACAAGTTTGCTCTAAGTAGAATAAATAGGATTTCATAAAACTTCTTTCTAGTTTATCTAAATCAGGTAGCCAAATAAATTACGATATTATGAAGAAGACAAGAATGAAGATGAAAATAAAAAATCGAAACATTTTGTAATAGTATAAAATGTATGGTAACTTAATGTTTAAATGAAAACTTTTTTGGTATTCTAAAGATCATTGCAAATTTTAAAGTTTAACAGAAATTATTTAATGGCTGAATAAGAAATATAGATATAATAATCACTAAAAGAAGAAGTGTCTTTTATAATTGAAGATTTTGAAAAAGGGTATTATAATAATTTCTATATAGTTAATTATAACTGAAAGTAATTATTCATATAAAAATTACTCTTGTTAAAACAGCTTGGCCAATACTAATATTGTATGATGAAACTTTAATAAAGAAACTGCTGCAAAACTCTATAGCAATCAGATATATATCAGATGATTAATAAATCATCATTTTTAGTCACGCTTTGTATATTTTGACAAAATCTAACACACCAAATCCTTACTATTCTCAAAGTCTTTCTGTATTCACTACAAAATAAATAAAAAGAAACATTAGTCATTATAATAATATTTTTTAAATCCTCTTTACTAAATTACAATTCATTCAAAACCATTTGATGTTCACTACAAAATAAAAAAATGAGAATTATTAGTTGTCATACTAAACCCTCTTTGCCAAATTACAACTCACCCAAGACCATTTGGTATTCACTACAAAATAAAGAAATAAGAAATGTTAGTCATCATACTAATATTTCTTATAACTCATTTAAAACTATTTATTGTTCACTACAAAATAAAGAAATAAAAAATATTAGTTATTATACTAAACCCTCTTTACCAAATTACAACTCAGTTACTCAGATAAGTTTCCAAGGCTATTTTGACTTTCATGTTAACTGCAAAATAAAGAAAAAAAGAAATGTTAGTCATTATACTAATGTTTTTTAAACTTTTTTTGCTAAATTACAACTTATTCAAGATCATTCAATGTTCACTACAAAATAAAAAAATAAGAAATGTTAATCATTATACTAACATTTTTTAAACCCTCTTTGCCAAATTATTACTTATCAGACAATAGAATTTGGATTTATTATTTGAATGGATAATTAATAAAATTGTAATTAAATATTAAGAATAAATATTTGAAACAAAAAATTTTAGAATAAATATTTTTCATAATATTAACTATTTAATATTATAATTTATTTCAGCTTTATATATAACTATAGACTTACTATACATAAATACAGATATTTTGATCTAAATCTAATTATTACAACATTATAAAAATAAATTAATAAAACTTTGTCATTATAAATGATCATTGACTTAATGAGTATCTGCTAAATTATTTAAATTTGCCAGTCTTTATCTATAAATCTGAATGATCATCCAATTTATTTTTATTTGTTTAAATAACAAATCCAAACTCTATCAGACAAATTTCCAAAGCTATTCTGACTAAGAAAGAATATTAGTTATTATACTAATATTCCTTTTAAAGCTTTAAACCAAGATATTTGCATTTCTACAAAATAAAAAAAAAATATTAGTCATTATAATAATGTTTCTTAAAGCATTTCAGAATTTTCAACTTACTAGAAGTCTATAAGAAAAATAGATATTCTGAAAAAGATATTATACAAATTGTTCTCATTTTTAATATAAGTTTTTTTTCATTAAAAGTAGGGATTAGAGGTAATTAAAAATATTATTAAATAATTTTTTTTTTTAAAAAAAGATTATCTATCTGATCAAAATACAACAGAATTATTATATCATATTATATAAGAATTAAGAACAATTATTTTATTGCTAATTGTTATTTAACAAATAAATTTCATTATTACTATAAAAAAAAAATAATGTTATACCGTATAACACTGCATAAAAGACCTCCCATTTCGGCATATCCCCCATATAAAATACCCATTTTGAGATATTAAATATGTAATATGTAAATCTAATTTATTTTCTAAAAATTAGAATATTTAATTACTATTTTAAATCAAATTTAAATTTTTCATATATTAAATTTGTCTAATACTAACAGGATGAACGTACACACCCGGGTCTAATTCAATGTTTTAAATCAGGTAAATTGATTCAGACTCAGGGTATTTTATGCAGTGCTATACGGTAATTATTTTAACTAATTAAAATTACAAAAATTTGAAATGAAAATATTTAGTGATTCAGCTACTCCAGTAATTAAGGAAAAGTATTCAGATGAATAACCTTTAGAATAAATTTGAAAACATTTTAATAAAGGAAATGTAGTTAATATTGGAAAATTTGAAGCTAAATGTAAATACTAAAGAATTTGTACATGAATAATATGATAAATAAATAAATAAAGTTTTTTTTTATATTATATAACAATAATTTTTAATTGTAAACTAGTTGCTACACATTGCAAAACAACGGGTTTAGTTTAATTCCGGCCAGAATTATGTGTATACATATTAATTTCCTTTTTTGAAAATTTGTATAACTTTGTATTACCGTTTAATACAATTTTCGTAAGAAATAAAATTTCCTTTTTTAGAATTTGTGTAATGTCACATGATCAAGTCACACAATTGTAAAGCTTTTATTTATACAGTTAATCTAAAGATAACGGTTACATAACAAATATTTTTAATTATATAGATTACAATTTTATAAGTTATATAAGTTTCACAAGTTTTGTCAAGTTTTACAGGTTTTATAAATTTTGTCAAGTTTTGTCAGTTTTACAGTTTTTCATTTATTTTATTAAAATTTTGACAAAATATTTAAACTAGTTTCATATATATTAATTAGAAATGCTTATTTAAACTCTTCTAAAATCCTATATTTAGTTTTACCAAATTTTTACTATAATTTTATTATAGTTTTGCAAAGTTTCATCAGTTTCACTATTTATAATAAATTTTAACAGATTTAATCTTTCATTAAGTTTTGCTAATTTTTTAATAAGACTTTCATTAAATTACAATATTTTGTCATTTTGCCTATTTACTAAACCTTCTAGTTTCATTAAGCAATTTTAATGTTGATTGCTAAACTCATTAGTTTCATCCAGGAACTTTAGTTATAAATGATAAATTAGAAATATGAAAATTTCATTAGCCATAATTATTGATCATGTGATATAATTTATAATTACTACATTATAAATTCAAAAGGATATTTAAATTATTGTAATATAGAAAATATCTTTACTATTTTCTTTATTTTGAATTCTTATATATTGTAATACAATTTCTTATAAAGGTAAAATAAATATAAGTTTTTGTAAAAGTCTTATCAAAAGATTATTAAAATACTTGCAATATATAGTACTTTTTTTTAGTTCAATTTACTTGCATAAATTAGGCAAAATTTTGGGATTAATTTTATAATTCATTTCATTTTCTATTTTATAATCCATGTATTCTATTTATAATTTTGTTACTTAATTCTGTTTAGATTTTAGATTATAAATAATCATAAAGAAATGGTCCATTTACTCTCCATACAAATGATCATTCTATATATGATTTTTTTCTTTTATTTGATAGATAGTTACATTGTATTGCATATTTCCATTTATACTTTATTTTTTTTTTTATGTAATATAAAATTTTATATAAATATACTATAATTCCTTTTTTTTAATATTTAAACTTCAGTTTATATAAATTATAAAGAAAAAATTCTTATATCTATATAAATAAATATATCTTTTCTTTCTATACCAGATATTATGATTTAATTACCAGATTTTTTTTTTTATTTTTTTCTTTCTTTTCACCTGAAAAATTGATAAAAAAAATTTTTTTTTGCCTTTTTATCTAATATAGTGATAAACAAATATAGTATAATTTCCTTTCTTTTGATATATAAATGCAATTTAAATTTAAAAAGAAATAACTCTTATCTTATTATTTTATCTTTTTTTTTTAATTTCAAAATGTTAAATAATCTGAAAAAAATAATTGTATTATACTAGTAATGTGAGAAAATATCAAAATAAAAAAAAAATAAATAAATAAAAAAAAATCTGATCTTTATATACAGTATAAAGGTCTGTTAAAAAGAGGAGGTAGTATTATAATTTTAATCTTAAATTTTTTAATTCATATTTTTGAATTTTTGAATTTTAGATTAAAAAAGAAGAAATTTATATTATTATATCTATTAAGTTGTTTATGATATATTATATATATGAATACTTTAAAAAATTAATTTTAGAATATACTATTAAAGAGATTACTAGTATGATAAAAGTTGATAATGAAATCTATTAAAATAATTTATTTAAAGATAAAGTATTTATTTCTATCAATATAACTGAAGTATTAAAAATAACATAAATGATTTTGACAGAATTCAAGTAATCTATATAAAAGGTAAATTTATAGGTTGTAAAAGTTGATATACAATAGTTATTTAATATTATTTTTGTTTTTGATGTTTAATCCTTTTTTTTATATCCTTCTAAAATTTTCTTTTCTGTTCCTTTTTTTTCACAATAATAAGGTCAATACAATGACTATTAAATTGATTGATGATATTTTTTTTTAAGTAAGCTTATTTCACTCTCAGTAGATATAAAATATGGAATAATATTGAAATATTTTATCCTAACAGATTAGCGTTTATGGTTGATCTAGAATTTTAATTCATTAACTGATTATCTATTCTAAATTCAGATATCTGTTATCTGTCAAATAAATCAATTAGATCAGATAGGCATTTTATTGATGAATTAAATGATAATCTGATTTGAATGAAATCAGATTATCTGTCAAATCTGATTGTCTAAAAAATTTTTTTTTTTAACCCTTTTTTTTATAATAAAATAATAAGAGAATAGCAGCTTATATTACTATTAAATTTAAGTTAAATTTTCTTTTTTTTTAGTATTTCTTTTTTATTAATGACATTAACTTTTCTCTTTTAATTTTTAGAAATGATAATGACATGATGAGAATGATCTTAAGTAAATATATATAAAATATTTTTCTTTTTTCTAGTTTCTAGAAACAGAATTAACTATTTTTTTTTTTTTTATTAGGAATAGGTTTGGCTAGGTTAAAATAACTTTAGATAGGGTTTTATTTTTTTTTCTTTTTAAAAATGGTATTAACCATTTCTTATTTTTTTTTAGAAATGGATTTTTTAACTTGATAGCTTAGGCTCCTTGAAATAATCTTAATAAGTATTAGAGAGGTTTTGTATTTCTTTTTTTAGGACATGAGTAAATTTAAGTATTAGAGGACAAAAAGTTTTTCTTAGAATGAAATTAATCATTTCTTCTTTCTTTTTTAAGGAATGGATTCAGTCTAATAATTTTAGATAAATGTCAAAGTGCTTTGTTTTTCTAATATTTACCTAAGACCATTCTAAGAAGTCTGAGCTAAAACTACTTCTAAAAAAGAAGAAAGAAATAGTCAATGCCATTCTTAGAAAGAAAAAAAAATTAAAAAGAAACAAGAAATTTCTCTAATACTTATCTAAATCATTTCAAATCTATTCCTTTAAAAAAAAAAAAAAAGAAGAAATATTACTGCTATTCCTGAAAAAAGAAACACAAAATCTTTTCAATATTATTGATACTTACTGATTAGTAAAAGGAATATTAAAAATATTTGAAAAAAAATTATTTTAAATTTTGATCACAGTAAAAGGGATCATTTGTCAGATTACTCATTGGATGAATCATTCAGATTCAGATTATATTTAACAGATGATAGATCAGATGGATCATATAAACTTCAGATAATAGATGATGGATGATCTGCAAATTGGAACACTAGGTTGATTAAGATAGTTTTCTTGAATATCAAAAGATATTTAATATTTTTAAGATGAATCCTCACTTATTTTAAAAAAAAATCTGTTATTGGCCTTTTATCACTTTTATCATATAACTAAATCTTAATAAATTAATCATATAATAAATAACTTGAAATTTAAACCAATAAAATTTTTAACCTTTTAAATATTTTAAATTAAACTTTTTAAATTACAATCTTTATTCTGCTATAAAGTTACAGTCAAAACTTAATATAACAAACTCTCTGGTTTGATGATTTTGGTTTATTATAATGAGGATTTGAAAAAATGAGTTTTTTTTGATATACTAATTTAAATAATAAATAATGTAAAAATTTGCTATATAGAGAAATTATTTAAAAAAATTTTATTATTATATAGAGGGTAGGGTTCCTCAAACTCGAATCAAATCAAATATGAAGCCAATTTGAATTTGTCAAATCAAATCAGGTTCGAATCAAATTCAAATCAAATATCAAATATTTGTCGAATTGACCAATCAAATTAAAGAATTTTCGAATCAAATCAAATCAAATTCAAATCAAATCAAAAAAAAGCTGATTTGAATTTGCAAATTCAAATCAAATTCAAATCAAATGTCAAATGTCAAATCAAATTGCGTATCCCTAATAGAGGGTGATCAATGTTATACTGATATTTTATTCTACCCAAATTATACTGATCATTATATATTAATGTAATATAAATTAACATATTATTCTGTACTTACAGTCATAATAAATAAACTTATATTTTCAGAATTTTTTGTAAGTATAAAAATGTTCACTGCAAAAATTCTGATTTGTACAATTAGCATAATAAATAATTAAAAATTTAAAAAAATGGCATAGTTCAGTTATTATTAATCCATCAATATGTATTTACTATCATTTAAATCATCTCAATGAGATGAATACAATGAGTTAAAGATTATGAAAGACTAACCATTGGATCAAAAAATATTGTAGAAAATATCTAAATTTTTAAAGCGTAATTATACATTGAATATTGATCATACAAAGACAATTTTATTATCATTTGAATCCTCTTGATGAAATAAATCTAATGAATATAAAATCATGGAATTTCAATCAATAGATACTGAAATATCTTTAAATGTCCATATAATATTGATTGTTCTCTGTATTACGTATTTATATATAAATACATTATTTGTTTATTTTGTATTACATTATTTGTTATTTCTACATTTTATTCATAAAATATTTCTGTAAAGTTCTATTATTGTAAATTATTTTCAAAAAAAAAATTCTAATTAAAATTAATAAATTTATCTATACTTAATTGAATTGAAAATTCTAATTTATATTTCAACATCTTACATCTAATGTTATGATCCAGATAAATTCATAATCTGTCAATCTGATCCATAATGATTCAAATATCTGAAATGAATTCACAAATTCATCTAGATATCATTTGAATGCATTCAGATATAGAATATCATCCAAATATATTGGATTTCAGATATTTAATCCAGTTTTTTTTTCAGGATTTTTTTTTTTTATTTTTTATTTTTTAAATTTTTTTAATAAAAAAAAAATAAAAAATCATCTGGATTATTTGTCAGATTATCCATTATCTGTCCATAATTTATTCAGATGATCTGAATGGAATTCAAATCAAATAAATCTGTGAATTGATAGATTGACAGATTAATAGATTGTAACACTACTTACGCTTAATATCTTTTAAAATTCTCAAATCTTCATTAGTCACTTCAAAATTTTCTAGTGAAAAATTATGTAAATTAATCAAGTTTTCTACATTAATCAATATTTCTGTTAAGAAAATGACAGGAATAATTTCTTCTTTATCTTGTAAATTATTTGCATTTGGGTTTGGTCTTACTGTTTTAACAATTTTATTATCTAATAATAAATAAAATAAGAAATCTTTTTTTATAATGATGATCAGTAAATTGAGAAAAAAATTGTTATCAGTTAATTGTGAATAAATATATATTAGTAGTTTACAACTAGACTTCATTATATATAATATCATAAATTTATAATAAAATCATTATATAGTAATAAAATTAATTATAGGTGGATTTGGTTTGATAAAAAAGTTTATTATAAACCAAAATTAGTTTATCACGAATCATTATATCAAGTTTTGACTGTATATAATAATCCTTCCAATTTTCTATCACATCAATCAAAATATATCACTAATCATCCTGTATTACCTCTACACATACCTAGTGATGCAAAAGTATCATTCTTGATTAAAGTTGTTCTTCTAAACTAATGAGTTTAGAATTATTCTAAATTAAACCTATTCTAAATTAGTTTAGAAAATTACTTCAAATTTTGAAACTTTCTAAACTAAAAAATAAAAGTTAATTTTTATTTTTAAATCTAGTTTAAATTAATTTTAAAGTTTTAAATTAGGTTTAAATTAGGTTTAAATCAGATTTAAACTTTCAAATTAGGTTTAAATTAGTTTTGAACTAACTTTTATTAGTTTTAAAGTTTGAATTAGTTTAGAATTAGTTTAGAAGTTCAAAACTAGTTTAGGAAATAGAGTTTAGTTTAGAAGTTTAGAATTAGTTTAGAAAATGAATTTTAGTTTAGAAGGGTAGCTTTATTCTTGATAAATCTGCAGTATACTTCTTGATGGGCTTATATTTATTTTATTATTGATATATTAAGAACAATCCCCCTAACCCATCAAGATCAATACTTTTGCCCAGTGACTCATGAGTACTGGGATCAAAAAGTACTGGCTAGTTTAATAAAATAATTTTTTTGGACTTTAAATTTTAGTTTTAAATATCATAGATTATTATTGTAAAATAAATTTTCCTATATATCCTATATAAGAAAATATTTGCAGTAAAATTTTGGCTAATGGTAATTTTGGTCAACGTAATTTTTAAAAAATGCATATAAGTCAAATTTATAACAAAAACTTCTGTCACTCTAAGTAAACTTGCAGAGCGCCCAAAAATACACTCCTAAACATAATTTCAGAAGGTAAAAATTAGTTTATTAAAGTCTTTTTTTGAGGAAATAAATTTTTTGTTGCGGCTCGTTTTCAAAAATATCCGGCGTAACCTGTCACACATGCCTAGATAATATCACGTGATTTTAATGACATTTTTTGATTGCAGTGATTGCACAAATTGTTTATAGTAATTGTTCAGCATGTTTTACCTATAAAAAATCGCGACAGTTTAACATCTATCTGGCGAGAAGCGCGTTTATTGTTTGATCAATTTCTTAGTACATTCAAATTTATTTTACGTACATTCTAAACGGGTAGTAGCGATGGAGAAAATACTCGATGCTCTTCTTACATCTCCTCATTCTGAAGACGTAAAAAATAAATTTATTGTGCTTTATTTAAAAAACTTAAGTAGAACAAATACTTCAAAAGCAGATTGGGAACAACTTTGCGAATATGCATATGGACTCATCACCAAGGTGCCTTTAAATTTGGCTTAGTTTTATTATTGTATTTAGCAGAAAAATGTTGCGGAGTTTAACTTTATCATTTCTTTCAAGCATAATTCTCGCGTTTATTCTGTTTCGGGTGAAATTATTCTATCTCAAATAGCGCGTTTGCAAAAATCAATATATATGCTCTATTTTAATTCAGGCTGGATAGACCAAACCATTAGTATTGCAGATAGTGTACTTATATTTCAAAAGATATATATATATATATATATTAAAAAAAATTATAATAATAAATGATTATTATATCTGTACTCTGTAGGCGCCTTCATATCAACAGTTAAAAGAATTAAGAGCATTAATTAAAATAATTAAATACAAACAAGGTACAGTCTAATATAATAAAAAATTATGAATTATTTATATAGTTCTCACAAGTTTACCTCTTTTAGAAGTTGCAAGCGATTCCGACGATGTTAAAAACGATTGTCGATTATTACAATCTTGTGCTAATAAATATGTCGCGATGGTCAAAAGTAGAATTGAATGGCTGCAGCTGTTTGTATCGATGTTTATTGATCTTCCACAATCAACTCCCGAAGATCATGTTAGATTAATTGAGGTAAATGAAATTATTTGTTTGATTTGGTTTACTCTACTATATTCAAAAGAATTCAAATTATTTATTTGTATAAATATAGGTGCTCGTATATTCTTTGGCGATTCCGGAAAATGATTTTTTAGAATCATATAATGAATTTGTGGAGCAGACTGTAAATCTAATTGAATCTTTATGGCAGCGAAAGTAAATTTTAACATTGTTTCCTATCGTGTATTACCAATATGAGCATCGATTTTCTAAATTATTACAACTTTCAGCAACGAAAATATAGGTATCACCATCCGTGAAGTCTTTGTACGGCTTTCAAGTAATCAAATTTGTTCCAACTCTATAGTACTTTTGATCAGTAAGATACCTAAATTATACAGATCAAGTGAGTTGTTTTCTTTTTTTTCTTGATTTGGAAGAACGAACGTTTAGATTGAAATCCTGTTAGTTATTTTGCCTTATGTTCAGAAGATTTCTGCAGATGATGTTAATAAATTTGAATTATGTGTTGAACGAATGATTTCAATGATACCACACCGATTTGCTGATAACATCGGTATGTTATATATTTTATTATAATTTAAATTCTTATTTTTATGAAATTCATATATTTCAATTTTGATTTACACATTTTAGGTTGTTGGATTATAGAATTGGTCAAAGCTTTGGAAAAATTACAGAATAAGACTATATTAATACGGGTCGCTCATGCAAATACGGTTAGATGTAAGAATTTTGTTTATTTATAATTTTTGTATAAAATTGTAATAAATTAATGCGAGGTTTATAATTAGGCTTTGAATATTTGCTGGATCGCCATGCGCGTAATGATGCTTTAATGGTTGTTGAACATTTATTACTTGGAACACCTGATATCTTCGATTCAGTTGTTCCAACTTTTTCTAAAGTTTTAGAGAAAATTGCTCAAGAGGTTAATTCTATTTATTTTTATATGATTCTCAGGGAAAATTAATTTTTAATATACCTACTAGTACTTTTAAAATTGCAGGAAGATCAAGATACTTTGCTTCGGCTTTCAAAAATAGCTCAATGTCTTATGCAGCGATTTCCTAATGGAGTCTATAAATATTCGCGACTTTCCAAAACCTTGAAATCGCTTAACTTGGTATATTAAATCAATTCTAAATTCCCATTTAAATAAAGTCATGTTCTTCTCTTTTATCTAATGCGTAAGAAATATATGTACAGCCGGAATTGAAACAGGATGAAATTTTGGATATTCTCCGGAAGACTACATGGTTTAAAGGAACAAATATCGCAGGTAATTTTTAGTTGACGTTGACTTTTTTTAACCAATTATTCCTTTAATTAGCTAAGTTGTACAGCTTAACATACAGGTGGTCGTAAGGAAATTACGACGAAGCCTGTTAACTATTCCACGCAAATTTCAAAAAAGAAAGGATTACAAAACTTGGGAAATACATGTTTCATGAATAGCGTACTTCAGGTTGAGTAATATAAAAATAAGATTTAATTTGAGATCGGTTCTAAAAATTAATAACCGAGTTGATATTTATTTTTAAATTTGAAGGCGTTGTTTAATTCAATTGAATTCAGAAATCGTATATTAAGGACAGAAATGACAGAAATGTAAGTTTATTATATTTAATTCTATTTATAAATTCAACTGATTCATATCTTATTTCATTCAGATCGAAATCAGAAACACCAACGATTTATCAACTTCAAATATGTTTTGCTCGTATGATAAAATCTACCAAATCATATTTCTCACCATCAGCATTATTGGAGGTTAATAAATTTATTTATTAATTTATTTAGTTTATTAAATAAATAATAAAGAATCATTTGAATTATTAGACGCTTCCAACATGGTTAAATAATGGTCGACAACAAGATTGTCATGAATTTTTGAAGCAAGTACTATTATTATTCATTAACATTAATTGCATTAATAAATCATTAATGTAATGTGTTTACTTTAGAATTTTATTTAGTCAAATTGAAGAAGAATCGAAAAAATCAAAAAAATCTAGGTCAGATTTGGAAAAAGAAGAAATTTTAACCACGCATAAAGATATGACTGATATTCCCATATGTCCGTTTGGTGGAAAATTAGAGAACACAATTGAGTGTTTGACATGCGGGAACAAATCAAAAACAAAGGTATAAATAATAAGAAAAAATTTTTATTTGTTTTTTTATTATATATATTTTTAATATCCACATTTTATAATTCTAATTCTCCAAGGAAGAATTTCATGACCTTTCCCTTTCATTGAAAGTTGGTACATGTAAGATATTCAATTTATAATTAATGTATAATAAAAAATTATTTCGATGTTAAAAATTAGAATATAATTTTCAGCAGATAATCTCTCTTTTTCTGATTTACTATCGGAATTTCTTTCTGCGGAATATCTAAGAGGAGATAATCAATATTTTTGTGAAAAATGTGGAGGGCTACGTGATGCAAAAAAGGTAAGCAGAATTTATATTTGCTTAATACTACAATTTTAAAAGTTATTAAAAACATTTATTGACCTAAAAACTTAGTTAACGCGAATAATTACACAACCGCATTATTTAATATTATCACTTAATCGATTCGAGTATGATGTGAAATATGCTAAAAGGATAAAAATTACGACACATGTATGTATTATAAAATGATGATGAAAAATAAATTAAATACACTAATAACACCTATTACAATAGGTTTCAATACAAGATTCATTATCTTTTAATGTACAAGATTATGATAATGAATCACACAGCCAAGTTAATAGTAAAATTAATGGAATTATGAATGGAGATATTAACGAGAAACAATATGATTTATCGGCGATCGTAATACACTCTGGTTCATCTGCTGAATATGGTCATTATTATACGTATGCAAAGGATGAAGGTAATATATCTAACGTGTATCTTATTTTATTTTTTTTTATTAACTGTAATTAATATTTACTCTCTTTTTGATAAACTTATAGAAGACAATAAATGGTATAATTATAATGATAGTTATGTTACTACTTCATCCCTATCAAGAATCATTTCTGAAGGAGAAGATTTCAAATCGGATACTCCTTATCTCTTATTCTTTCGACAAAAAAATATTGTTAATCAAAAATTACGTATGAAATATATTTCTTTTTTTAAGTATATACGCGATTTAAATTAATTATAAATATATCCTAAACAATTTTTCTTTTTTAGCTGAAATTTCACAATCTCTTACAAAAGAAGTTGAAAGGGTAGAAAAGGAGGATAACTATTATAATAAAAAAGGTTTCTCAATGGATGATACGAACAAAAAGAAAGATGAAGATGATCCACTTAGCGGAGGATATGATATTTTTGATTATGATAAATCTGTATTTTAATAATATTATTATTTCATAGATTATAAAATTTATATGAATTTATGCAATATATATAATTTTCCATTGGCTATCATTAATTCTAATGATAATTATGCAGTAGAGAATTATTTCTTTGAGGAATTCTTGAAATATGAGCCTACAATTAATGCACCAACAGCTACAATTCCACTCGTAATAATCATACCCATTAATCCCTCTAATATAAGATATTTGTAAATTAAAAATTATTCTTTTAAAAAAAAACAAAAAAAGAAAAGAATGAAAGTCATACCACTTTTAAGTTTCTTTTCTATGAGATCCTTTAAACTTTGAGCTTGTAAATTTCTAGGTTCATTCTCTATCAATTTGTCATTATATAATTTAGCTTTTGTATATTCACCTAACTTGAAATTGCCTAGTGCTAAATAATAAAGACATTCGCGACGACGTTCAGGAATATCATTATAGATTTCTATATAAAACCAAATAAACCATTAAATATATAAATATACTTGTTAAAAAAATTTCATAAAAAAATATTTTTTTTTTACCGCTTAGAAGCTTCAAACCAAATTGTTGGTCTGTTGATCTTCGGCTTTTAATTAGACCCCAAGCATAATTGAATTTAGTTTGTGTTGTAACATCACCGTTCGTCTTTTCGCTTTCATGTTCATATTGTTTTCGCAATACCTATTAAAATTGGCGTGTTTAATGGACGATCTAAAAGCCAGAATATATTGACTTATTTAAAATTACATTCAATTCTTCTGTTGAAAGAGGAGCTTCAGCGTCGGCAGCATACGGCAAATCAGACATCGTTGATAATAAATAAATTAAACCTATATTTTTTGATTTTAAAAGTTTTTATTGCCTCTATTGCCTATGAGGGACTTATCATTTTTGGTTAGATATCGAACGCCGAATTATTGTGACGATCTACTTACTAAATACCTGATAATGATAAAAAAAAATTCTTTGAAAAAATGTATAACGGGTATAACGGTCTTAGAAATTTCACACTTTCTCTTTCTCCTTTGTTTATTAAACAGTATAGGCAAAATGTTTTTCTTATTAAGTTTCGAACTCAAACGCGATTTTCTAAAGTAACCTCCGGTTAGTTTATATATTTTTTATACAATACCCTATTATTTGCAATTTCTTATTTTGTGATTTGGTTTTAAGTTCGTTTTCAGTTTATTCCTTCGAAAGATACAATAAATTCAAAATACATGGAAAAATATTATGATAAATTAAAAATCAAAGCTGAAAAGTATAAAATTAAAATTATTACCTTTTTTTATCACAAAATATTCTAATATAATAAATTAATTGTTTCCTTTGTAATTAAAGGGAGAGATTTTCTTCTGTGGAAGAAATGAAAGCTGAAAAATTAAAAGCATTTCAAAAGGATTCAATATCTATATCTAAAGAAATTTCATCTAATGAAAATGAAACAAATTCTTCACAGAAAACTATGAGCTTACCGCCGCATGTCAAAGTAAGATTACACAGATAACTATTATGACATTATCTTAATTGTTTTGTTACGGTGACATCAAATCTGTCGAATTTAGCCTCTTGACAAGATACTAAAGATGGACAAGATAAAAGATCAGGACTCGGAAACAATTGAAAAATTATGGTTAGAATATCATTCTACAAAAAATTGCTTGTCGGCTGTTATTCCTGCTGATACCTATAAAGCCTTATTTAGACGTGGACAGCAATATCCAATGGTATATTTTTATTTTGGATTCTGAGTTTATGGAATTTAAATCAAAGTTTTTTAATTATTTTTTAAAACCAGTTCGTTGTTCCTTTACCTCAAGAACAAGGATTAGAATTTTATATTCTTCAATTTCAATTCCATCAATGTTTTTTCACTTCTTTATTAGAATACAAAACTCATGGAACTGAATCAAAACATCATATGGTATTAACTCATTTTCCTGATCTTATCGATTCAAAAGGAATTGTTTTAATGCATGGCGAAATTGTTCAACCAAAGTTAATTTCCTTAAAATCGGCTCAATATCTTGCTTATGCAATGCAAAAATTTTATGTTAGTGGGACAAAAAATGAATTAGATTTAGTTGAGAAATTTTATAAAAATCCTGGTAAATTTGAATATTATGACTTAATAAAAGATTTATAAATTGTATGATTTGTTAATATTTCTAAACTAAACTTTCCGATAAAAACTGAAGGTCCACTTTCTGATTTAACTGTCCTCGATGATTCTTTTGATTATCTTCTTCAAGAACTGGTAATCTTATCATAAAAATTTGTTCATTCATTACCTTTGGACAAATCGAATCGTAATTCGAAATTATCCTAGAATGTTATTAACTGATAATTTTTAAAATATATAAATAACAATCCAATTGGGATCGAAGTCTTATTTCAAAATTAACATTGTTTCAAGCGAAATCCTTGATTTAGAATCAAACCGAATTGATGTAATAAAAGCATCCGATAACATCGTGTGAATGATGTGTTGTAATATATAATCGCCATTATTAGTTAGGTCATTATGTATTTTAAAGATCGGACGTTTTCCCTAATAACCTGACTGATAAAGTGCTATCAGTGGGTAGTACATAATAATTTACGTGTAGCACACGTGATGGATTATGAGCTAATCGTATATATAAAGAGCGAAAATTAAAACTTTTAATGACTTCGTTTCATTTTATTTCGTTATATTTTTACGAATATGTTAAAGTTTTTTGGAAGTAAAAAGCAAGCAGCATCTGTCACAAAAAAACAAATTAAAACCGTTACAGCTGCAAGCACCACCGCGACTACAACTACAGAACCTATATCAATTCCTAGTGATAATAAAATAAAAGTCCCGGAGTTGGCAATTACACCACCACAAGATTATCTTGAAGAAAATTTGTTTAAAGAAGCGTTAAATTATGTTATAGTGCGTACATCACCCAATTCAATTAACGATATTGAAGTACTTCATCCTATTAATGTACCAAAAGAATATGCCATTAGTCCAGAAACGGAAAAATTAGAAATTATTAAAGATGATAAAAATGAAATAAAAAAGGATAAATTAGAAGTGTTAAGTGGAGAGGAAGTAACAATTTTACATGCAATATATTTTAAACAATTAATAAACTCAAAGAATACACCATATCAATGTACGCTCAAGCAATTATATAATGATTATGTGATAGGAGAAGCAAAACGTATTTCATCGGTAGGAGAACCAACAATTACCATTCATACTCCTCAATTAGAAACTGAATTACGTAGAACAGGTGCACTTAGTAATACATGGCACTTCACTTTTGAAGAAAAAGATTATAGATGGAAACCAACTTTGCTTGGTGCAAAAGATTCTGATTTAATATGCGAATTAATTGAATACGAAATCCCTTTCGCTAGTAGTAGCGGGTCTTGTAAAAAGAAAAATAAAGAAGTTGTAGCTACTCTAAAGAGGAAAAGTGAAAGTTGGGATTCGATTGGTGATTTACGTATTTTGGAGAATGCTTGGTTTGATGTTAAAAATCCTCGTGATTTGGAAATTATTTTGGTGATTGGATGTTTAATCATGTTAGATGTTATTGAGGCCTCATAATTGAAATCTCATATAATATAATAAATAAATAATATACATTTTTTATTTTATTTTTATATATAATTTTTTTTTTTTACAATGTATATGACTATTCTATTTTAGTCACGTGTATCTTAATCTAATCCAAATAATATTTTATATTTTATATGTACATTTTTTTTTTTATGCTATCCATGACGGTTATATTTATTCAACGGGGACGAGTTATTACTTGAGCCTTACTAATTGCACTATTATTTTTTTGGTTAACTATCACGGCAGGGAAATAACAAATTTCAACTTCTTGATTTGATATATCTTTTTTATCCCAAGCGCCTTTCATTTTATGTTCATCAACTGTTGTACCTTGATCATAATAAAACAATTTTGGTTGAGGATCTAAAGATTTTAATTTAAAATAAACCAGAGAAATAAAACCTAATATAATTTGTTTTGCTTCTTCTTTAACTTGTGGTAATTCTGTGAAGGGAAGTGTACGATATTCTTCCATAAATTTTAGAAGTTGTGATGCTAATGAGGTAATAAATGGATGTGTATCGTTTTCGGATGAAAAGGAGGAGATACTTAGTGAAGAATAAATTAAAGAACGAAGTTTAGCACATGTTTTTCTAAGAGATTTATCTCCGTTTGCACGAGCATCCGCAAATCTATTTAGTAATTCGGCTAATTTTTCGGTGGTGATAACCAAATCATATTCAAGATTATTATCATCATAATCTTCTTCCAAGTATGTATCCTTCATTGCTGATACAAAATAACCTTCGACTTGTTCATTAAGTAAAGATGAAATTCGTGCTTCTAATGCTGCAGCCAAATGCATTTTAGATGATTTAGAATTATCTTGGAATGAACCTAATTGATATGATTCTAACAACATATTTGCGTTGTCTTTGTTGATTTCAATTTCGTTGCCTGATACGCTCGTGAATGTATGGAATGATCGTTGTAATTTCTTAAAATCATCTTTTATTTCTTTAGTAATTCCAATTCCATTTATTCCGTTCACGTGGCTTTCATTAGTCGTACCATTTATAGAATTAGCATATTCTTTGAATTGATCTTCGTAAATTTTAACTTTTTGACGAAGTTTATTAATTTCTTTTTCCTGTTTCTTTATTAACTCATAAGCATCTTCTTTTCCGATATTGGATTCACTCTTATCACTATCAGTCAAACTTTCTTTTGATAAATTAAATGAATCAATTATACCAGTAGAAACTTTTCTTTTATGAATGTGATTACTTGATTCTCCATTACCATTAGTATTTTTTTGTTGTTTTGATTCGAATTTTGTAGTTATCTTATCTTGTTCAGTTCTTAATCTATTCATTTGACTTTGTAATATAACCAATTCAGTTTTCAAACCATCATCATCCTTTCGTTTATTAGGATCACCATTATCTTCATTACCATTTACATATGTATCATCTTCATCATCATCTAATAATTCACCATCAAGTTGAGCTTGAACTGAAAGTTGAGCTTGAATTGAAGATAATAATTGAGCTGATACAGTATTTACCAATTCATCAGGAATTGGTGTAACATTATCATTTTTTGGATTCTTTTTTTGTAAACCGGTTATTAAATCATTTAATCCCTTATTTACTAATCTTATGATTTCTACCGATTCTCTACGTTGTTCTGTTAAATGTTCTACAACATTTATTAAACGTCGACATTCATCTTCATATACTTGGTTTGTTTCCATACGAAATCTACGTCGATTTGCATCACTATTTCGTTTTTTAAAGACTTCAAACATGGTGAGAATTTCACGGGGTTTACTTCACGGATAAGTTTTTTTTTTTTTTAAAAGAAAAATTTATTTGTTTTTTTGTGGAGAACCAAATAAACAAAAAAAAAATAGTTTGTTTACTTTTTTTTTTTTTGTACTTTTTATGGAGAATTAAATTTCAACGGGATATTTATTGAATAGATTGAACAGGTGACATTCAGTGATGCACATGCACAAAATTTTACACATACATTATCTTTTCTTTATGATACTCGTGAAATTACATAAAATTCTACCTTTTTTGAGTAGGGTTCTTTGTTTTGTTTAAAGAACAATACTATTATTACGGTAGGATTTCTTTAACTTTATTTAGTGAGTTTGTGAAAAAAACTTTTTTTCTCTAATTTTTTTCGGAGTGATGCATGCAAATCCTGATTTTAGTGATTATTACGAGGATTAATTTATCCTCATTGTTGTCATCATTGTTGAGAAAATTAAAGTTTTTAATTGAAAAAGAACAATGGATTTTACCTGTATTCTCTCCCTAATTTATTATAATGGGTGTTATCTCAAGTATTACGATCGATTAACTTGAGACAATTTTGTGGAGAATTTTTTTTTTTAATTGAAAATTTTTTTTAAAAAAAAAATCAAATAATAAAAAAATTTTCTATTGTTCTCTAATTTCCAAATAGAATCATATTCTTGTATTAAATCATGATTTTATGAAAAATACCGTGATTGTTTTTTTCGCATGAATAATACCTAATCAAGTATCCTTATGTACCCATTTGATACGCTCTTCCATGCGGAGTGACGATCGTCCTAAACGTCACGCGTTAATCTCGATAAATCATCTTTTTTTGTTCATGCGAATTAATCGTGATTTGATTGGATAACTAATCATTTCAAATAATATATTTTTATTTTTTTTTTTATTTCCTTCGAGAATTAATGGTATATAGTAAATTATACCAGAGAAAATTATCACAATCACGTAACTGATTAATTAAATAATACAGTATCTTTAAAAAAAAAATAATTTTTAAGAGATTCTTCAAAATCTTAACGACTTGACCAAACAAGTGTAACTTCAGCATCAGAATGAATTAGAGTTACAGTAGTTTACTATGTTTAGGATTTCCGCAATCATAGCTTTAAAATCTTTCAAAAATGTGAGTAAAGAAATAATATGACACAGGGAGTCAGGAATTCACATTATATGGGATCAGGATCCGCATACTCCCTTCCTTGAAAGCATTTCATTACTGTACAGTATCTGAAATAAAGTGTTTTTTAACGCGAATTTTTCTTGACAGTAATTTTTATTTCAATGGAGTAACTTGCATAAATTACATTATAATACATATTCCAGTTTTCTATCATAAAGTAATTCTCCTCATTGATTAATAACATTTTATTGAACGAGACTGAAAAGTTACCGTATCATTGGTTTCCTCAGTCTTATTGAGAAAATTTTCATATACAATATCCTAGCACTAATGACACGTTTTCCTACTTCATGATATTTATAGGTTTTAAGAAATTTTGCGGTTCTGAATTTTTCTCTCATTAATCTGTTTGATGACTGCAGAAATAGAATTAGTAAATCAAAACAACAAAGCTGTGTATATTGTATCAAAACTAAACTTACCTTTAAAGGACTAAGACATCTATCTCAACGGATTTTAGATCCACCAACTAATTCATTTAATCTTTTCATCAATTTCTATCACTGGATTATACCAAGCACTACGTGCTAAAAAAGAACGTCAATTTGTAAATATACTTTGTAAATCTTTAGTTCAATAGTATCAAAGACACTTATTCCATTCTTCTTACCCCCCTTTACTACTAAAAAACACTGCAATATATTTCCTGCTATCAGCATTGTCTTTTGCATCATCCTGAAGAATAAAATATCAAAATTTCTGAATTCTTATGAACCAATCGACTAATATTGTCATCGAATCAAAAATATTGGTTAACTGTAATTAAATGCTAATGACAATATTACCTTTAGTTATATCTAATATTTTTCGTACCAAATGTTCTATGATAGAAATATTTTCCTCAAATGTAAAATTAATAGCTTTTCCAAAAAACCTCACCAACTTCTTCGAAGAATAGTCAACATATACAACACCATCCCCCAACTTCATTTGATCAGTGTAGTTTTTTCAGTTCCAAGATGATTGATATTCATTGGGTTGAAAAATTCTTTTGAGACATTCTATATTTCAGATCGAGAAACCAACTTATCATTTGAGGGTTCCATTTTAAGTCGAGTGCCCTTTTCCATAGTTTCATTGAGAAGATGTTTGTTACATCTGTTTTGATATCAAGCATATACGATATAAGACCATCAATAAGGCCATTTACAATTATTTTCGCAAATATAGCAGTCTATAAATAATGAAAGTTAACCGAAAAACACATAATAAGCAATAATTCTCTCATACCGGAAGCTGTTTTGAAAGTCTGTTCTAATTTTATCTGGGTATTTATTTAGATTGGAAAATGAAGTAGACTCTTTAGAAGGGGTATTAGAAGAAGGAGAATGAAATGTAGAGTGAGTAAGATCTTAAAAGTGATAGAATAGGATTTGAATTGTTTTTAACGTAAATTTTGTACATGACTTGATGGATAATGAGGTGAGATGATAAAATCACTCCTATGAAAATAATAGGACGTATCAAAAAAAAATCCCACTGGTAAAAAAAAAATTTAATGGTTGAAAGAAAGACATTATCGATTCCAAAATTCATTCCTCATTTAGAGCTTTAAATGAGTCAGTTTAGTCAAGGAAAAATTTGAAAACATTGAATGCCGCCAAGATTATAAAATTTTATGAATCAACTTGACTCAAATTGAAAAAAACGATTGAATCGAATTGACTTGGATGTTGGAACAATTTGAATCAACTCAAATTGAATGATTATCTGATTTTTATTTTTACTTTTTTTTTTTTCCTTTAATTCTTTAGGAATGCTCGGACGTCATCAGCTTCTTGAAGACTGAACTTCAAAATAGAGTAAGCGGGGGATTTTTTTTATTTTAGGAAAATACTAACTTTTCTTCTTTTTTTATCTCTTAAGAGATGCCTTGGACTTCAGTTTCTTGGAGATTGGAATTGAAATTGGCGAGATTAAAAATCCAATGAAGAAAAATCCGCATGAAAGTCCTATCGTCAATTACTAATCTTTTTGGGTGTTCTTCGTTATGGTTCAAAATTGTTTATTCAAGAATCAGATTTTAAAGCAACCGGGAGACTATATACTCTAGAAAGTATACAAATGGAGATAGCAAATCAATATTGACAAATTTTGTTCAACTTCTTTGATGTAATTCATAGAATCAATTCTTTTCATGATCCAAATTAATAGTTATAAAAGAAATTATTATGATGATAAGACAATGAAAGTTGAATAGTTGAAAGCACAGAATTTGAAAAGAATTATAACCAAATTTTGCATTTTGAATAATAGCTTGCGCATCAAAAAAGCATTCTACATATATATTGAGCAATAAAACCTCTTTCACAGTTAATAATTAGGAGTTATGAGTGTAAGTTCACGAATTATAATTGTAAATTAATATTTAATAAAAAATATATAAATTTTACTCAAAAATTCCCAACAAGATGTGTTCATTGCAGAACTGATTCATGTTCTGAGAATAAAAAAATAATTGGTTGATCGGAAAAAAGACAAAGGCAAACAAAAAAGAGGTTAATAACTTTTCATTAAGCCTGCTGTTTCTGGAAATCTGAAAAAAAAAGCTTAGCATATAAGATTATTAGTTTTTTTTAGTGAGGGAATTTATTAGATATGATATCAAACTGATATTTATAAAAACTCGATTTTTACTTCTTATTTAGAATCAAACTATATTATAGGGTTGTTTATACTTTATAACTAATCCGAAACGGTTTATTTTTTTGCACAATTCATTTATTAAATTCTTTAAAATATTTATGTTAATCATTAAATATTAATTGCAGAATTTTTTTCTCATTCTGATGAATACTTAATCAGTAGAATTTGTGAAAGTTTTATTAGATATAAAAACGCGTTTGAATATTTCAAGAAATATTACAAACCCCAATCCGAAAAAAACAATTATGTATCCTCCTTAAAAAGATCTCATTATCACGATATAAAAAACCTCCCAAAAAATCCCATTACCTCCTGACATCTAACTGTTTTAAATTGCTTAATAATATCAGTTAATATGATATTGATAATTTGCGGCAGACTTTAATCAAAAATTGAGTCATAACTACTTCCTTTGCTGTACAAGTTGTTTACAAATGCGTGATTAACTATCCGCACCAGAAGATTTTTCCATTCACTTTTAAATACTTTTCTCTATTTCGTCTTTTCCCTCTACTAGAGCATTTGCTCAAATTTTTTTTGTTGATGTCGCTGAATACAATTGAATAAAAAAATCTTTAAAACCACTCATAATCACAAAATTCACAAATAAATCCAAAGTCATGGTAATGAATATAAATTCTAAATAAAATAGTAGTTCTAACAAGATTACTTAATAGTTTTCAATTAATTAGCATATTAAAAGTTCTTTTCCTTCTAATTGTTATAAAAATGTTTTTAGTATTTCTTTTTTTAATAGCCCAAACGTGTAAGGTTACAGTACTATTATACAGAAAAAAATAATAACGGTTTACACCTGAGGATCAATATTATCTAATATTCTGGTAATTCCGGTACCCTTCTCTCTTCTTGATTATTTTTACCCTACGACATAAACATTTTCCTAAATAATCTTTCTGTAGTAAATACATAGACAGAAAACATACCAAAATCTTTTTTGGTGCAAGGCGATTTTCGCGCACCTTGTCGGAAGGTTTGAAACAAAATTTTAGTTCTTAGGTTTTTTAATAAATGAGCATTTTATGAGTTCTCCTACAGTAGAAGAAATTCGTGATCGCATATCTGATATAGTTAGTTTATTTTTATTTTTAACTAATTTTGGATTTGATTTGATAATTTGTAAAGTCATGTGGGTGAAAAAAAATTCATGATGAAATCATTGATAAAGATAATCGCTAAAAAATATGGAAATTTGTGGAATGTAACTCCGATACTCCGTAAATACTTCTCAAATTCTAACATTTCTAAAATGATAGGAAAGACAAACTTATTATTTATTGTTCTTAAATTTCGTTTAATTATAAGGCAGATATGAATCCTATTAATTGTGTATAAAGAATTAATTAATATGGCAAATAATTCTTGGAATGAGGTTGATTTTGATAAATATCGGGTAATAATATAAACAAAAATCATTTTATCGTGAAATTTTAATAATTAAAATAATAATGATTTTTTTAATCGTTCATTTTTAAAGTACCATGTTACAAATTCTTCTATTGATTCAGAAGAGGCCATTGAAAAAAATAAAATAGTTTATGAAGAAGATTTAGAAAAAAGAAAAAAAGCATATGGAATATGCGGAGAATGTAATCTTCCTGGTACAGGAGAAAAATGGTGTCGACCTTGTAATGCTAAAAGATTTAAGAACAATTTTAATAATTGGTCTAGTGGAAATGAAGATATTGACAAATCAATACAACAATCACAACTTAATGCTGTGCATTATAAAAAATGTCTTGAATGGATACCTTTTGAAAATTTTCAAGACATTATTCCTATTAACGGGGGAGGTTTTGGTAAAGTTTATTCAGCCAAATGGCCTGAGGGATATATTTGTTATTGGGATATTGAAAATGGGGAATGGAATAGGAAGTCAAATATCAAAGTTGCATTAAAGCGTTTATATAGTTTTAATGACAAAATTAAAGATCTTTTAAAAGAGGTAATTAAAATAAAAGGAAATAATTACTATTTAAATTGTTTACTCAAAAAAAAATATATATATATATTTTTTATTTTATTTTTTAGGTTGAAGCTCATCTTCAAATTTATCTTTTGGATGTTATTCAATGTTACGGAATAACTCGAGATTTAAATAAAGATTATGTGATAGTTTTACAATTTTGCGAAAATGGAAATTTGAGAAATTATTTAAAATCTGAAGATTATTTAAATTATGAACCAAAATTTGAGAATTTATTTATGATAGCAAGAGGACTCTTAGATATTCATAATGCTGGAAAAGTTCATAGAGATATTCATCCAGGAAATATATTATTTAAGGGAGCTTCGTATATAAGTGATTTAGGAATGTGTCAATCAGAACATAATGAAAATCAATCAGGAGTTTATGGAGTATTACCTTATATTGCACCAGAAGTTTTACGAGGACGTCGATATACAAAAGCAGCAGATATTTACTCATTTGGGATAGTAATGCATGAATTTATATCGGAAGAACGTCCATATTATGATTTTCCTCATGATACTATTAATTTAGCTAATGAAATATGTATAAAGGATGGACTTAGACCAAAGATTTCTGAAGATGTACCAAAATTACTTGCAGATTTGATTATAAAATGTTGGGATGGTAAGGTAGAAAATAGACCAACCGCTAAAGTATTATACCAAACATTAAAGAAGTGGGATGAGGAAATCAAGAATAATTATAACAGGGAATATGGCGAAAATAATGATGATGATGATGAAGTTAGCGAAGATAGTGAAAATAATGAAGATAGCAAATATAGTGAAGATAGCGAATATAGCGACGATAGCGATGATAGCGGAAATAGTAAAGATAGCGAAGACAGCGAAGTCAGTGAAGTCAGTGAAGTCAGTGAAGTTAGTGAAGATAATGAGGATAATGAGTATAAAAAATATAAAATATATAATGAAAATAATGAAAATAATGATGATAATAAGGGTAAAAATAGTAAAGATAATAAATGGGATTGTAAAACATCCAACAAGGATAGTGGAATTTGGGTTCAGATAAAAGAATGTGAAAAAAGTAGAAAAAACAAATTAAAAAATAATATACAAACCCTCCCAGAATCAACTTATATTAGTAAACTTTTAAGTCTTCCATCAGGTAAATACTTTTATTATAAAATATTTTATTGCATTATTATTTATTATTAACTTTTTTATTTAATTATTTATGGTTTTAGACTGTTTAGATTGTCATATACGTTCTCAAGAAGTTTCATGATGTATGTATTTATAATAAATATTTATCACTATGCTATACTATTTATAGTTTATATCTGTTTCATTATTTATTTGATGTATTTTAGGGTGGCTTTTTTTGAACTAACTATTTAATGTATTATAACCTTTTCTGTAATCGTTCATTCTCTTTACAAATAAATATGTTGTGACTTGTGACGTCGATCATTAATTATGAATTATTGTAAGCTCGCTATACTGCATTTGCTTTTCATTACAGTGTGGTACTCAAGCCATTTATGCTTCTTTTGGTGTATCAAGTAACGATTTTTAGTGAACGCGCCAAAAAAAATTGCCAAAACTCAAAAGTCACGATGAACGATCATCCGTTACTCATTTTTCTGGATTATCATCTCTTATATTTAATTCCGGCCGGCATTAATATCCATTAAGGTTTATATCATTAAATACTCATGTACATTTTCGGAAATGTCAGTAGAGTTATTTGTCCGTATAAAGTTACGTTGAAGAATAAGTCCAAAGTTCCTTTAAAAATGTGATTTTCAAATGATTATAGTTTGTTTGTTGTTGATGTTAACTGTTAAGTTATTTCCAATTCATCATTATTAACAGACAACAGTTATTGATATTATAATTGGAAATCGCTTCCCTTTTATATTTTTTATGTTGATCAAAATATTTATTGTCATATTTGTAATCCTTTTTCAGGTCCGATATCCTACCCGAATTTTTAAAAATGTCATACAGAAAAGTCTGCTGATTATTTATATAAACACCTCGAGTTCGGGTTTTTTTTCTCCTTTATGAGATTAATGAGCAATAAATTTTTTATTATGTAAGTTTTTAATAAAAATAAATTTATTTTCATTGCGTGAATTTATTTTCTAACTCAATATATCAACTTTAGATTAGAACAAACGATATTTTACATATAATACAATATAATGATTAAATCATCTCAAATACGGATTCTTTTCATTAATCTTTTACTTTTAATCCAAACTCAAATTGCATATTCAGCTCCATTGAGTCGAAATCGAAGTTGGGTTTTTTGGTATTATTCAAATGATGGTCAAAATAGAAATTGTGCAAATTACTGTGTTCTCACTTTCTCTATTGTAGGAGCAATAATAATATTAATAATATTATGTGGTATTTTAAGTTGTTATCGCATAAAGAAACAAGCTTTAAAAGATGGAAGAGCTCCAAGTTATAGAGAATTTTTTACAAGTCAAGATTCTGCTTTAAATGGTATTAGAAGGAAAGGTGGGAAAGGCGAAAAGGATGGAAAACAACATGAAAGAAGTGGTACAAGCGGAAGTATGTCAGATGTTTACGCTGGAGTATAATTCTTTTCCCTTTTGTATTCCTTCTCATTTTGATTTTTAATGAATTTACAATATTTTTTTTTTGTATATATTTCTTTTATGAATTAAATGATATTTTTAATATAAAATGAAAGTGATTAATTCTAATTAAACACAAAAATCGTTTATCGCGGTAATTACGGAATGAAATGTGTCTAGTGAGATAAGATTTGCGTTTCTGATGATCAATAAAGATAATATATTTGGGAATTTATCGTCATAAAAAATTTTTTGGCTAACTACGTATATGTTGTATTTATTCCGGGCAACCTCCATATAGTTAAGCTTAACTTGTGACCGATTATCGAATCAAGTGCTAAAGAAACGCCCACATGTGTTGCTGCAAATATATAAATTAAGAAAAAAAGAAAATTTCTTTTTTTTTTTTTACTTAATTGGGAAAATAGGAAATTTAATGACGCAATAAATTTTTCCTAATCACGTTGGAAATTAAACATGTAACTTAAAAAGTTAATATAAGTTAATATACAGTTTATAGGTCAATTTGAAAATCACTTAGATTATCATTAATTATATTTATTAATAAAATGCTACTACAATTTCTACTCAATTTCTAATAAAGTTCTATTATTCTATATTTCTATAAGTCTATAACTTTAACATGTTATATAAAAATGTTTCTTTATTGTTTAATTTGATATACTCTATGTCTATAATTAGCAGTGTTTAATTTCTATGCAGTCATAAAGGGGAATGTCGAGGTCCTTCATCAAATTTTGGCAGATTATCATCAAAATAATCAGATTCTTCTTCATCTTCCATTTGTCCATCAGGTTCAGGAATGGATTGAACAGAACTTGATTTTGTTTTATATTCATAAGGTTTAAAAGTGGTGAAGTTACTCTTTTTTCTTATTGGTTGATATTTATAAGTTGGGTATAATAATTTGTGTTCTGCTTTAACTTCTGAAGCTAATGTTTCAAAAAATTTCTGATAGTGTTCTGGTAGTTCTTTCCATAATATTTTACTAACCTTCTTTGAAAGTGGTATTAATTTTTGCTTATTAATTTTATGTTTATCACAGAATTTTCTAATAATATCTAAAAAGCCAAATCTATTAAGTTGATTGGTATAAATTATATTGGAATTTGGAGGTCGTTTAATTTTTTCGTTTTCGTTTTTTTTATCAATTTGATCCTGCAATATTTCAATCGCTTTTGGCATCTCATCATTATCAATTTTATTCTTAAATGAGTATAAAAAATCGTTCAATTCATTTTCATGCTCAATACTAACTTGATCGGCTAATTCATCTAATTCACTCGAAACTTGTGTCATTTCTTTTAACTATTTAAAATAGAAGAAATAATGTCGGATTTGATGTTACTTTTAAAAAGAAAAGTAGAAGGATTTGATTTTGCAGAGTTGATTTACTCTTAATATCAATATCGATGTTTCAAATGTTAACTTATAGATACTTTTAAAAGAATAGAAGAAATATTGGAGGGATTTGACTTTTGATCTTGATCAAAATGTCAAATACTTCTTTTAAAAAAAAAAATGGAAGGAATGTTAGAGTTAACCAACACTTGATATTGATATTCAAAATGGTAATTACTTTCTTAGAAGAGGATTTATTTTAAAAATCCATGAAGGAGCGATTCGAATCATTTAAATATAAATTTTAATAATAAATTTTTTATTCACTCATTTAATTGAAAAAGGAAAGTATACAAAAATGACGAAGAGGTTATTAATAGCAGTTTTATTTTTATTCGACAAAATAGTGGAAAAGAAGTGACAAAGAAATTATACATATTAATAATTATAAAACGGAAATTGTAAAATCAATTTATTTTTATCATAATCGCAAATTTATTTCCGGTTAAACCAAAAGAAGAGGTTACTACGTCGAAGAGAATATTTACGATAAAAAAGATTAAAAAAAGATTGCAAAGGTATAAATATTAAATTTCTCTTTTTCATTAAAATTATACCAAATTTAGAAATAATATATCAATTTCTCTCATTGTATTTTTCCTTATTTATAAATCATGTTTTTATTAATTTCAATTTTTATTCGGGTAATAGAAATGCTTGTTATGTAGATAATTCATTGTTTTGAATATTAAAATACTGCGTTCTACGTTCAATGATTTAAATACTTAATATGAATGTCTATACAGTCTATAGAGTAACAGAAAAATCATTTTTTTCCATGGTTTTTTAGAATAAAAGAACATTGTTCTATTAATAAATTTAGTTCTTTTAACAAAGTCATTTTTTTATTGTTAAAATTACCTAAAAAATATTTTTACGATTGATTGATGTCACGTTTTTTTTTTAAAAAAAAAATCGGTTAGTGAGAAATTCCTTTAATAAAAGATATTTATATTTTTGGTTTGTGCCTAAATTTCTTTATAATTTTTACACCTCTTGTGAGAACAAATTAAAGTTCCAATCATCATTAAATTCGCTCATGACGCGAAACAACAAAAAAAATTCTATATATATCTATGAACCTCCAATCCTAAACTCTGAAAAAAAAAAACTCCGTAAAAATAATTTCTCGACATCTATAATCGTAGAGAAAAATCTTTAACTAATTATTTATAGATGCTAGAGATCCCATTCGACGCGTCTTTATTAGATGAGTTGAATGAGATATCTGATATAGTTTCGTAAAGTTTATATTATAGTTTAGGAATTTAGAAGGCTATGAATTATACGTCGACAAATACCATAACAGACTTCGTTTTTCCCAAAAAATATTCTTCTTTTATGTTATCAATTTATGTTGTAGACTAATTGTGCATACTTAATCCAGCAAATGGGGTGAAGATAACCGACGCGTTGATATCGGCAATTGACGTATGAAAAAAGACTCTGAGTTTCGTTCGATCGTGGACTTTCAATAATGATAAATTTAACAATATTATTATTGGAGATGTATCCAAGAGATGATGTAAAAAAGTTACATAAAGTGATAAAAGTACACAATTTATTGATTAAGACAAAAATGATAGCATGGATACATAGTAAATTTCGATATAATGAAGGAACTAAATTATAAAAACTGAAAATAGTCCAAATTAGAATGTAGAAAGTAGTACAGTTAGGATAGAATGCTCTTGAAATTTTTTTTTAAAAAAAGAAAAAGAAATAATTAATAAAGTTGCTAATAAGTAATAGCCAATATAAATAAATACTTACAAATATTATTAAAATAATATTAATTCTTATCCATTTTTTTAGGATCGGCTGCTTTTTCTTATTGGTTGATATTTATAATTTGGATATAATATTTTGTGTTCTGCACTAACTTTCAAAGCTAATTCTTCAAAAAATTTCTGATATTGGTCTGGTAATTCTTTCCATGAGATAATACTGACTTTCTTTGAAAGTGGTATTAATTTTTGTTTACTAATTTCATGTTTTTCACAGAATTTTCCAATAATATCTAAAAAGCCAAATCTATTAAGTAGATTGGTATAAATTATATTGGAATTAGGGGGTCGTTTGATTTTTGTACTTGATTTTTGGTCCCGTAATAAGTCTTTCGCTGTTGGCATTTCATTTTTATCGATTGCCTCTCTAAGTGAGTTTAAAACATCGTCCAATTCAACCTTATTTTCAGAATGGACTTGTAAAGCTAACTCTTGTAAAACTAATTTTTGTGTCATTTAGTTTTTGTCGTTAGCTAACAACTATTTTTTTTTAAAAAAAATAATAGAGGAGATATCGGTCTACTTAATCTTGACTAGTATTTATAAGAGAAAAAAATATTCTTTTATTCTTATAAAAAACTGAATCCAGAAATAATGAAATTATTATCGGGTAATTTGAACAAAGCAATCGTCGCACAATGGTTTCACCGCCTTAACGCCTTTAATGCCGTTAAAAAAAAACATATATCCTATTTAATAATTATTTAAGAGGGTGAAGTCAAAAATGATTGTTTCGGTTATTCAAGTGTGAATACACACACAATATTATATTGTTTAAAATAGAATCTAAACAAATATAACTAAATTTAACTTTCACAATTGTTACAATGATTCTACTAAGAAATAACATTTTATTTCAACGTTTTCTATATTAAACCAACTTGGAATACTCTCGAAAGAAATACGAGAAATAATTTGAACAATTCTTTTGTACTTTTACTTTTTTATTTAGTTAAGCTAAAGAACGGATTTTATAAAAAGATCCCCCAAAAAACGGTTGATTGGTAAAAAATACAATTGCGAATCAAGCAAAGATTATTTGTTTTAACAAAAAAAAATAAAATAAATTTCATTCATGGTATATTTCTAAAGAAACAACTTTTTATGATTTCTAAGAATCATAAATAGACATAACTGATGAGTATTGTTTGGGTTTCACAAAAGCTTACGATTATTTTTGTTCCTTTTCGTTCATATGATACAATTTCGCATTGTGTTAAATTTTGAGCAAATCCGGTAGTCATTTGCCTATGTTATACAAAAATAATTTCAATTTTTGTGTGGGTTTCGTTCGAAAATATTTACAATATGAACATTTCACCTTTGCTCATATGGTGATTTATAAAGTTAATAAAAATTGTCAATTCTTACTGTTCAAACTTTTAAACAAAATTATCGTAATTTAGTAAAAAGAATCATTTCGTAGAATCAAAAACTTTTTTGGAAATGTATAATGTAATTTGAATTTCACGTGAACAGAAAACAGAACGTCATCGTCATTGACGTCACGTAGCAACGCTTACGCAAATACAGATTTGAATTCTCTTCAATTGAGTAACTCAGTAAAGTCTGTCTGATTTTATTTTAATTTAATAGCCTTTAGGGATTATAACTTTTTTTAACTTACGAATCTGACGTAATAAATAATCTTTTACCATTCTTGCATTTTTTTATAATCATGTTTTCGCTAGAAAGATATTATTTTTCAGGTAAGTTACGCCAATATGACATTAAATCTAAAGGCTTTACATAATTGTATTTGGTTCTTTGGATTTGTAAAATATATTAGCAAGCAAGTTGCTGAATGTTATGCGTGATTTTTAGTGTAAATAATCTACGTGATGGAAACCTTTTAAATTAGTTCGAACCCAGATTGGTATTAAACGTTCAGTCCAGCTAGGATCTAAATAGTTATTAGATTAGTTTTTTAGATAAAAAAAACCCCCGTCTTGTGAACATATATAATTAAGAAAATATAATAAATTAAAGTATTAAGGTGAATATCAAAATTTACTTTTCTTTCTTTCTTTCATTATTTTAGCATGTGTATTTATCTACAAAATACTGTATATGTGAAATCATCTTTTTTTTTTATTGTTTTTTGAATTCTGTAAATTATTATTAATTATTATAAACTTCATCTGTATATTTTGAATTTGTAATTAGTAATATTATCCTAAAAAAAAAAGAAATCCCCAAAATTTTTATTTTATCTAGATACAAAAAAATTTTAAAATACCTTTCCAAATTACTTACTATAAAAAAAATTGTCATCAAAATGTCCGAGTGCGTCCGGAAATGTCCCACACGTCCGGGAAATGTCCAGGAAATTGCAATATTCCGGACATTGAGTCATTAACTCGCCTAGACATTTTCTAGACGTTTTCTAGAATATTGCAATATCTCAACGTCCAAAATGTTGGACATTTTCTGGACGAACCGGGACATTTTCGATGACAATTTCCGGACATTTTTTTTATAGGGATTCCTAATATTAGAAAATTAAGAAAAAACTTATCTCCAAATACCTGTATCACAATTTAATTATTGAATTTTTTCATTCTTCTTTAAACACCAGCTTTATAAAAAATAGCTTTTTTGACATTAATTTACTGTTTATTACTTGCAGATAATCCATCCAACCAAATAATCTGCCTTAAAATCTGATCTGAACTTGAATAACAGATAATTTTCTGAATGTATCAATCGCCACAGATAAATCTGGCGGTAATTCGTTATTCGTATTTCAATTCGAGTGATTTATAATAATAGAAAATTTATGATATTTGACTTTTTTTCATCTATCTTTATTCACATTGAAATTATAGTTATTGTAACAAAATACGTAAAATAAAAACCGATAATGGCATCATGTGATTTTCTATGATAGAACTATGGATAATTTCACCTACACTATGATTAGTTTCGGGTTGATTGATATCTGGAATTCTGGATTGAATAACAAATTTATCTGTCTATGGCTGGATGCACTTTCCATATATCTGATTACATATCATCAGATCGTATTTTTATTACAGTATATACTCCTGAAGGTCATATTTTCCGAATGGACATTTTCTGATGACCTTGGGCGTGTTATCATAATTTGAACCAAACTTTTTCAGGAAGACGTCCTTTCAGATAGAAAAACAGGCTTCAGGATAATTTAAATTTATTTAAATTATATTTATAATGAACTGAGTTTAGTGTCATTGATATACTGTAATGGATAAAATAAAAGGACATTTTAATTGAAAAAATATGATTCATGGATTGTTTATGATTTGTGTTTATTTGCTACAAGCTTATCTATCATAATTATTCTGCATCAAATCAAGTAACTCAAATTTATAATAATTTTTCTTAAAGTTAAACTATATTATGTGGCTCTATAGAAGAAACTTTAAATCTTATTATTATGATTAAAAATTCAAATTATAGAAGAAAATATTGAACCTTTAAAAATTGTATTATTTAAAAATGGGTAATTGAGAGATATTATTAATAAGAATGGTAACATGCATAGTTAAGAGATAAGTTAATAATATTGTTTCAAATTAAAGGTTGAAGAAGAAGAAGAAGAAGAAAAAGAATATGACGATGATGATGATAATGTTATAGAAGATGAGATAATTGTTGGTGAAATGGAATTAGAAGAATAACACATCCTAACGTTAAGTGCTTCAAGAACAGCAAAATAAGGAGAAACAATACCAAATGTTTGGTATGATGTTATCCACTTTGCATGAAGAATACCAAGAGCTTTTCCTTTTTTATCTACAATACTTGCTCCTGAATCACCACATTCAAACTCTCCGAGTTCAAATCTAAATGCTAATTGACGATCAAACCATTCAACGGGATAGCATTTCTTGCGGGTTTGACGAATTTCTGAGTCCAAATGTGACTTCATATATCCAACAAAAATTTTTTGATCTGTATTGTTATAGCATGGAACATGTTTTTCCATTGCTAGCTTTTTTGCATTTTTAATACTCTCATTTGTCAGGTTACAGGCAATAGCTTGATCAGTAGGAAGCAATTGTCCAAGAGTAAGACCTGTAGTTCGTCCTACTTTAAAAACCCTAGTATCATAATTAAAATTCTTTAACTCATCATAAGTATAAGTACCTTCCAAACAAGTAGAAAATCCGGCATCCTCGAAGTAATTTGAAGGAATTGTAAATTTTGTTGGGCATAATGTACGATTTCCATTATTAAAGTCACAAAATCCAGCATCAATACCATACTTTTTATTGTTAATTATGAAGTTTTCTCGCATACCTCTTACATATGTAGCCAAAGTTGAATCCTTTTTCATTGCTTTTGTTAATTTTCTTTCTTCAATTTCAATATCATCGGTGATTGACTCAATATCATCCTCTTTTATTTCTGGTTCTTTCAGCAATCTACGTAATTCAACTAACCTTTTTTTTGGTTCAAACAAATCATTATATGAGGGTTGATAAATGGCAATATCTTTTCTTGAATCTGATTTATTAAATTTGAGTACATGTTCACATGAAATTATGCCAACCTTACATGATAAGTTGTCATATACAACAGCACTAAGAGTTCCAGTTATATTTTCTTCTTCTGATCCTACGCCTATACTTGACCCCAATTTAACATCTCCTTGATAACGTCGACAAGAGTCTATACCTGAACCAGCACAAGGCACTGCAGCACATGCTTCAATAACATCTACTGGAAATCCACAAATTTCCTTTGGAAATATACCATCACATCCACGACGTAAAATACCTTTCTGACGAACATATAATATAATTGCTGGTATTTCAGTTAACTGTCCTTTAATTCGCTTATATCCAGTACTTATACCTACTAAATTATAATGTGCTTCACGAAATGATATTCCCAATTCATTATCCAAAGCTTCATCGAATTTTTCCTTTAAATCCTGTGGAATTTCTATTGAACTTGGCAATGGATCAATTGTATTAGCAAACTTTGCTTCTTCTGCTATAAAATGGATTATTTGACCATCTTCAATTATTTCTGTCTTGGTATATGGATGATGTAAACCACGTGTAATCACATAGACATTCCATGTTGTACTTTCTGCAATATGATCCTCAATAAGTCGACCCCAAAATATATCTACAATATCATCCTTCATATACAGTTCACAAAGGCGAGCCTCAAGCACATCACTCCAACATATGGAATTTCTTATTACTTCTTCTATATTCAAAAGAATGTCAGTAACAAAAATTTTTTAAATTATAAAATGTATGCTCAAACGAAACATTATTTTAAGTATCTATTGTATCATTACCTGAGTCATTATTGAAATCATTCGCTAAAAAAAAATAAATAAAAATTAATAATTAAGTTGCAACAAATTGGACTAGTGAGAATGAAATAATTGATAATTTCATTCAAGAAATGTAATTAAAAATTAATAATTCAAATGATATAGTATTCTGAAAAACTTACAAGGAAAAAGAGTTGAAGATGGAATGGCGAAGCCATCAAATATTGATTCAGCTATTATAAATTATATTTTTTGAATTAATAAGCTAGTTTATTTCAATATGGTATAAATTTTTACGAAAATAGACTAAATTTAATAATTACCTATTGACAGTTCATCAACAGAGGAATCAGAGTAATCAGTGTCTTCTTCTTCCATTTGTTCATAAGATTTATATGTAGAAATTAAATTATTTATAGAAATCAATTGTTCATTTTTATGACCAGGAATGGATTTAATAGGGGTTGTTTTTGTTTTAAGTTCATAAGGTTTAAAAGTGGAATAGTCATTTCTATTTCTTTTTGGTTTATAAATATAATCTGGGTATAAATTTTTATGTTTTTTACGAAGTATTGAAGCTAATTCTTTAAAAAATTTCTGATAGCGTTCTGGTAGTTCTTCCCATAATATTTTACTGACTTTCTTTGAAAGTGGCAATAATTTTTGTTTATTAATTCTATGTTTATCACAAAATTTTCCAATAATATATAAAAAGCCAAATTTATTAAGTAGATTGGTATAAATTATATTGGAATTAGGGGGTCGTTTGATTTTTGTACTTGATTTTTGGTCCGGTAAATAGTCTTTCGTTGTTGGCATTCCATTTTTATCGATTGCCTCTCTAAGTGATGATAAAAGATTATTCAATTCATCTTTATTCTCATTATTGACTTGTATAGCTAATTCATTCAAATTTTGGGTCATTTCTTTTTAACTATTTTTTTTTAAAAAAAATAAATCTTGAGATCAATATTTCAAAAAATTCATGAAAGTAGCAAAGAATATTTATAGAAAAATTCGATATAAATAGAAATTATTGAACGTAATTTTTTATTAAAAAAAAGAATAAAAATATCTTATATTGCATTTTTTTTTATTGATTAATATCTTTACAAAAAAATGAATATCATTTTAAAAATAACGATTACTCGTGAAAATATGAGCACCAAATTTGGACATGTTTCACAAAGCCTCGGAGTTTTGATCTTCATTATTACGCAGAAAATTTTCATTGTTTAAATTTATATATTTATGGAAATTTTTTTAAATTATTTTCTAATTAGAAGTAACGGAAATTTTCTACATTAAAAAAATTTTGGAATACTTTCAAAGAATACTCTAATTATTCTATTTTTAACGTGATAATAGAAATTTCTTGTGATCATTTTTAATCTTTTGACTAAATCAATTTTTATTTAGTCAAGTTAAAGTAGAAGGTTAAATATTTATCTTGAAGTTTTCAATGACGTCATGAAGAAAATTTTTTTTTTAAAAAAAATCAATTAGCGGAAATTCTTTAGAGCGAATAAACTTGATATGTACCAAGATTTCAAAACTTTCTCCGGTTGACGTTACAAAAAATTTTAGATGCTTATGTTTTTGTTTGATTGTGAGTGTGGAAAGGACATGAATAATGTCAATTTAAAATATAATAACATAAGACTCTTATATCATAAGTAAGTACAAAAATTATCAGTTTACCTGGTAACTTTTAAAAAAAGTCCATGACAAATTTCATGTGGTCTTATTATGATAAAGCACCGTGCACATTTGTTTCACCGCCTTTTGATTAACGTCCATTGAAAAAAATCAAGAATGATTGTTCGGTTATTCCAAGGTATATACAAAAAATATTTCTTGTCTAGCTTCATGAATTGTAGTGGAGTGCAGACTTTTGATAATGATATGGTCTCACGTCATTTACGTAATTCTACATAGTTCTGGCGTGTGAACTAAAAAACTAATATTTAATATTAAATCTATTTATTTTATTCATTTATAATAAATAAATTTTGAAACTTTAAATGCAGAGTTCACATTAAAAATTTATATAAAGTGTAAAATTCAAGGGTACAAAGTTTATGTGAAGTCTATAGCATTTCATGCCAAAAGCTTATAACTAGTGCTTTGATCCGAGTCCGGTTTATCCGGATAAAATCCGGATAAAACCGATAATCCGCTGTTATATCCGCGGTTTTATCCGATTTTCGACGGATTTTATCCGGATCGTTGGGATTCGGATAATTCAAAATATTTCGGGAACTAATGGTCAGATTTCTATGATTCATAGTTTGTTCGAAAGCCCTTAATGTCAGGAATATGTTTATAGTACTGAAATTTTAAAAATAATTGATCCTAACCCGAATTTTATTAAATAACTATTTTTATCCGGATAGAATAATTATTTTATCCGGATAACGGTTTTTATCCGGATCAAAGCACTACTTATAACAAATTTTAAAAAAACCATATGGACGTTACTGATGTACGTCACGTGACGCTTAAAAAATGACGTAACTATAAAAAGTTCAAATGTAATTTATTTTTTCATTTTTTTTTTTTTAGTTTTTTGGGAGGTGAGGTATATGATTGGTTAATACTTGAATGGATTTACCCAAACTAAGCATTGTTAGGGTTTCGTCTGTATTAATAGATTAAATCACTCGTATGACATACAGTATAGGGGAATCTTACGTTTGTATTGATATGTAAATTTTTTTTACATTCGTTTAATAAAGTTTTGCATTTCTGAAAAAAAATGAAGTTATCATATAATGTTGAAAAAAGTATAAATGCAGTTTGTACTATTCAATATACGGTTTATTATCTGCATGTATAGCTATTTATACAAGCAGACTATTGAATTTTAATAATTTGCCCAAACAAAAAAATGCAGGTGATGAGAAAGAATATTCAGGTTATGATTTAAAATAATGTAATATTCATTAAACTTTTATTTTATAGATTCCATGAAAATTGATTTTACTAAACTTTAATATTAATTCTCAAGGTAAATTCTAAAATCATTTCAATATATTTGTTGTCGTACAATATTACCGTTCAATATTGAACAGCAATAGGGAATCATCATGATCAATATTAGTCCGTGCGATAATTAATAATAATAACCAACATAAATATAAAATTTATAAAATTATTCATCTTAAAAAATCAACCAAAATTTAATAAAAATTATCATTATTATTAAAATTTAAGTGGCTCCGGTGACACGTGACATTTCGTGACATTTAGAAACAATTACTCGATCTGATTAGCATCGTACAGTACCTGTATATGAATTATTATAAAATATAATTGTTAAACCCTAATTTATAATAAAAATTTAATATAAGAATTTTATATCGTAAAAGAACTTAAATAACGGATAATTTTCTGAATTCATCATCCGTCACAAACTCACAATTAATCTGACGGATAATTCAAATGATTTATAATAACAATAAAATTATGATTAACGTTTTTTATGTATCTTTATTCACATTAAAATTATATATTTTTTCGTAACATTAAATAAATATTTAAAATAAAAAAATAGAAGTTTTGAAACTGACAAGGTTGCAGTACACTTTCCTGAAGGCATGGATAATTTCTGAAAACCTTGAGTGGAATTATCATAATGTGGGCTAAATTTTCAGAAACAACCTTTCAGAAAGTTCCTGCTTCTAATGAGCAAGTATAAACTTAAGTTTTTATCAATTTTTATTAAAATTATGATATAACAAATTTTTAGATTATTTAAATACAATTCTATGCAACTCTATAAAGAAACTTTAATATTAAAATACATAATAAGAGATAAGTTAAAAATCATCTTGCGAATTATATTTTAAAATTAAGGGTTGGAGAAGAAGAAGAAGAAGAAAGAGAAGAATATTATGATGATGATGATGATGATAATGTTAAAGAAGATGGGATAACTGTTGGTGAAATGGAATTAGAAGATAAATAAACGTTTACATTGAGTGCTTCAAGAATAGCAAAAAAAGGAGAAGCAATACCAAATGTTTGGTACGGGGTTATCCACTTTGCATGAAGGATACCAAGAGCTTTTCCTTTCTCATCCACAACACTTGCTCCTGAATCACCACATTCAAAATCTCCAGATTCAAATTTAAATGCTAATTGACGATCAAACCATTCAATAGGATAGCATTTCTTACGAGTTTGACGAATTTCCGAGTCCAAATGTGACTTCATATAGCCAACAAAAATTTTTTGAACATCCTTTTCATAACAACGAACATTTTTTTCCATTGGCAAATTTTTGGCATTTTTAATACTTTCATTTGTTAGATTATAGGCAATAGTCTGATCAGTAGGAAGCAATTGTCCAAGTGTAAGACCTGTAGTTCGTCCTACTTTAAAGACCTGAGTATTATAATTAAATTTCTTTAATTCATCGTAAGTATAAGTTCCTTTCAAACAATTAGAAAATTTGGCATCTTTGAAGTAACTATTTGAAGGAATAGGAAAATTTTTTGAATCTAATTTGCGATTTTCATTATTAAAGACACAAAATCCAGCATTAATCCCATAATTTTTATTATTAACTTTGGAAAGGAAATTTTTTCGCATTCCTTTTATATGAGTAGCTAAAATTGGATTTTGAATTTCTGCAATTTCAAGTTTTCTTTGCGTGTCTTCAATTTCATCCTTGTTTTCACTTTCTTCTGAATCTTTTGATAACTCAAACTTCTTCAAATCCTCATATGAAGGTTGGTAAAAAACATTTTTTTTAGAATCATAATCATTAAATTTGAATATATGTTCACATGAGATAATACCGATCTGGCTATTATCATTATCGTAAGCAACAGCAGCAGCATCGAGAGTTCCAGTTGTATTTTCTTCTTCTGATCCTATGCCTATACTTGACCCCAATTTAACATCACCTTGATTACGTTGATAATAATCTACACCTAAACCGGTACAGGGTGTTGCAGCACATGCTTCAATAACATCTACTGGGAATCCACAAATTTCCTTTGGAAATATACCATCACATCCACGACGTAAAATACCTTTCTGACGAACATATAATATAATTGCTGGTGTTTCAGTTAACTGTCCTTTAATTCGCTTATACCCAGTACCTATACCTACTAAATTATAATGTGCTTCACGAAATGATATTCCCAATTCATTATCCAAAGCTTTATCAAATGTTTCTTTTAAATCCTGTGGAATTTTTTTTATTGAACTTGACAATGGATCATTAGTATTAACAAAATTTGCTTCTTCTGCTATAAAATGAATTACTTGACCATCTTCAATCATTTCTGTCTTGGCATATGGATGGTGTAAACCACGTGTAATCACATAGACATTCCAAGTTGTACTTTCTGCAATATGATTCTCAATAAGTCGACCCCAAAATATATCTACAATATCATCCTTCATATACAGTTCACAGAGGCGAGTCTCAAGCGCATCACTCCAAAATATGGAATTTCTTATTACTTCTTCTATATTAATAAATTCAAAAGAATGTTGATAAAAGATTTTTTTTTAAATTATGATAAATACAGTACAGTATGTTCAAACAAAAACATGATCTAATTGTTTATAATATTATTACCTGAATTATTATTAAAATCATTCGCTAAAAAATAAATAAATAAATAAAAAAGGAATTAATAATTTGGTTACAATATAAATACATATATCTTAATAAAATCCATATTCTGAAAACTTACAAAGAGAAGGAGTTAAAAGTGCATTTGATTGATATAATGATGTAATGTTGAAGTCATTATGTGAATATAAATATAATTCATTTTGATTTTCTGGAATATTAAATATATTGGCTATTATAATTTATATTTTTGAATTAATAAGCTAGTTTATTTCAATATATATTATATAATATTTTATCGAAAACAAATAATTACCTGCGATGCTAAGAGGAATAATTGGAAGGGTTTCATCATACATTGGCAGTTCATCAACAGAATAATCATTGTCTTCTTCTCCTATTTGTTCATAAGATTCATTTGTAGAAATCAATTGTTCATTTTTATGACCAGGAATGGATTTATTAGGTGTTGTTTTTGTTTTAAGTTCATAAGGTTTAAAAGTGGAATGGTCATTTATTTTTCTGTTTGGTTTATAAATATAATCTGGGTATAAATTTTTATGTTCTTTACTAACTTCCGAAGCTAATCCTTTAAAAAATTTCTGATAGCGTTCTGGTAGTTCTTCCCATAATATTTTACTGACTTTCTTTGAAAGTGGCATTAATTTTTGTTTATTAATTCTATGTTTATCACAAAATTTTCTAATAATATCTAAAAAGCCAAATCTATTAAGTTGATTGGTATAAATTATATTGGAGTTAGGGGGTCGTTTGATTTTTGTACTTGATTTTTGGTCCCGTAATAAGTCTTTCGCTGTTGGCATTTCATTTTTATCGATTGCCTCTCTAAGTGATGATAAAAGTTTATTCAGTTCATCTTTATTCTCATTATTGACTTGTATAGCTAATTCATTCAAATTTTGGGTCATTTCTTTTTAACTATTTTTTTTTAACAAAAATAAATCTTGAGATCAATATTTCAAAAAATTCATGAGAATATTTATAGAAAAAATTCGATCTATAAATAGACATTATTGAACGTAATTTTTTATTTAAAAAAAAGAATAAAAATATCTTATATTGCATTTTTTTTATTCGATTAACATCTTTACAAAAAACGAATATCATTTTAAAAATAACGCATTACTCTTGAAAGTCTGATCACCAAATTTGGACGTTTCACAAAGCCTCGGAGTTTTGATGATCATTATTACGCAGAAAATTTTCATTGTTTAAATATATATATTTATGGAAATTTTTTTAAATTATTTTAATTATTTTCTAATTAGAAGTAACGGAAGTATTAAAAAATTTTTGGAATACTTTCAAAGAATACTCTAATTATTCTATTTTTAACGTGATAATAGAAATTTTTTGTGATCATTTTTAATCTTTTGACTAAATCAATTTTTATTTAGTCAAGTTAACGTAGAAGGTTAAATATTTATCTTGAAGTTTTCAATGATGTCATGAAGAATTTTTTTTTTAAAAAAAAAATCAATTAGCGGAAATTCTTTAGAGCGAATAAACTTGACATGTACCGAGATTTTCAAAACTTTCTCCGGTTGACATTACAAAAAATTAATAGATGCTTATGTTTTTGTTTGATTGTGAGTGTGGAAAGGACATGAATAATGTCAATTTAAATTATAATAACATATATTGTAAGACTCTTATAGTCTTATTATAAGGAAGTACAAAAATGATCAGTTTACCTGGTAACTTTTAAAAAAAGGGCATGACAAATTTCATGTGAACTTATTGGATAAACAAAGCACCATGCACATTGGTTTCACCGCCTTTCAATGATGAAAAAATCAAGGATGATTGTTTCGGTTATTTCGGTTATTCCAAGGTATAAAATATATTTCATTGTTTAAATAATCTGTTATTTTAGTTCAATCAATCATTTATCCATTACGGTTTTCTAATAATTCTACTAAGAAACAACAGAATATTCATTTTTCTAACTTGGAATACTCTCAAAGAATACTCTATTTAATGCGACACATTTTTATTTATTAAAAGAGATATCATCGATATTTAAAGGGATATTTTCATTTGTATTCATGCTTATAATCTATATCCTCCGATTACTTCACTTGTAGTACAATATTTAGGAAATGAACCATTCTTGTAAGAAGAAACGAAACTTGTTCATCTAATTTAATTCAACTGTTCTATAGAAAGATCTTAACAGTTATAATAATATAAAAATTAGTAGTAATTAAATTTTATTGTGAACAGAAATTTATCAGGGATATAATAAATTCGTACTTATCGTTCCTTTTTCGACATTGTTCGTTTCCATCAATGTCATCTTTCCCACTTTTGATTTTCTAATTTTTTAAAAAGAATAATTTAGGAGTATTTTAGGATTGGTTAGGAAGGGAATAAATTTTTTTTACATTTTTAAAAATTTATCTTTTCAAGATGAATGATATTTATCGAGAATATAATATTAAATAAACAAATTTCTAAAGATGTCTAAAGTTACCATATAATGTTTGAAAAAAGTACAAATCCAGTTTGTTATATTATTTGTTATTCAATGATATTACGCAAAAAAAATAACATAATTTGCAAATAAAAAATTAATTTATAAAATTACCTATCTTAAAAAATTATCCAAAATTTAAAATGCTTAAAGATCGTATTCTAAATCATCTAACTCTTTGTATTTTAATTGAAAATTTGATTATTAAAATTTAGGGACAAAATCGATCTTAATCACATTTTATCGATTTAATTTGCAATATGTAAAATATTCTAATAAGTAATATACTAATACTGTTGTAGCTCGAACGTAACCATGTCCAAATCCGACTTGAATCAAACTTGGGACAATCCTTATGTCCAAAATTTAACCATATCCCAAACCAAGCTACATAGTAAATTTTAAATGTTTAACGTCTCAAACTACCATCTAAGACTGGATTGATTTGGGATATGGTAGAATTTGGGCTACAACAATTCCATTCAGATCATAATCAAGTCTTTATATTGTTCGACCAAGAAATTATTGATTATAAAGACCTATTTATGAAAAAAAAGTTCTTTTGTTTTAATGGACTTCAACAAATATTGGAGAACTTCGGAAGATATTTTGATTTCATAATATTGAACAAATTTATACTGGAAGAATGAACAACTACGATTTATTTATTAAAAATTGCGTCATCTTGATTTGCAAATACATAGATGTTTTAGTTGTACAACACTAAAGATTTCTAACTATCGAATTATGAATATAATTTAAAAAAAATATAAAAGGAGGGGATGTTAGATAATTCTAACTTTTTTTTTTCTCACGAAGGAAAAAAAATATATATATATTATTTTCGATCGAAAATTAAATGCCGGTTTAAAAAATTGTAAAAATAATGCGAGAAAAATTCCTATAAATAATTTTAACGATTAAATGAGATAATCATTGTTTTAGGGTTCATAAGATCTAAAAGTGGAATAGTTATTTCTTTTTCTTTTTGGTTGATACTTATAAGTTGGGTATAATATTTTGTGTTCTTTACTAACTTCTAAAGCTAATTTCTCAAAAAATTTACGATGTTGATCGGATAATAATTCGTTCCATAAGATTTTACTGACTTTCTTTGAAAGTGGAATTAATTTTTGTTTATTAATTCCATGTTGTTCACAGAATTTTCTGATGATTTCTAATAAACCAAATTTGTTAAGTCGATTTGTATAAATTATATTCAAATTAGGTGGTCGTTTGACTTTTATACTTGATTTTTGGTCCCGTAATAAGTCTTTCGCTGTTGGCATTTCGTTATTATCGATGGCCTTTCCGAATGTACTTAAAATATTGATCAATGCATATTTATTCTCAGTATAAGCTTGCAAAGCTAAATCGGTCGACATTTTATCGGTCGTTGGTTGCTTTTTTTTTTTTAAAAAAAAAAAAAGAATGGAAGAAATAAGAAGATTTGATCTACTTTGTCTTTTGATGACTTGAGATCGATTTCTCAAAAAATTCATGAAAGTAGAAAAGAACCATATTTATAGAAAAAAAATCGATCTATAAATAAACATAATAAAACGCAATTTTTTATCATTTAAAACAATACGTTTAATAAGAATAATTTATACATGCATTTTTTATTCTATCTTGCAAAAAAATGAATCTCATAATATGCGTTGAAAATCTTACCCAATCACATGACTCCAAACTGAATTTGGACGTTTCACACATTCGGAGTTTGATCGATCCTCATTATTACACAGAAAATTTTCATTGTTTAAATTTAAATTTTAATGACTCCATATGGAAATTTTTTTTACATTTCTTCTAATCAGAAATAACGGACATTTCTATATTAAAAAAGTTTTGGAATGCTTTCAAAGAATAACTATTCTATTTTTAACGTGAGAACAAATAGAAGTTTCTCAATCTTTTGGCTAAGCTAATTTTTACTTAGTCAGACGAAGATTTGAATGTATAATGAAAATGCTAAAGAATATTGTTAAAAGTTTTTAATGACGTCACGATTATTTTTTTTTTTATAAAAAATCAATTTATATTTTAAGGTCATATGTGTACCAAGGTTTTTTATATCAATGCAACCACTGTTATAAAAATATTTAATCATAAAAGAAATTTATATATAAATATTTTTGTTTTTTTAATCTATGATTTATATATAATTCATTATATATTCTCGGAGTTGTTGTCGTTGAAATATAATGATTTAGAAAAACTGTTTTTGTCGTAGAAAATGCATGAAAAATTTCTATAGAATCACCATTCACCGTCTTTTAATGATTAACGCCCGTTGAAAAGAATCAAAAATGATTGTTTCGGTTAATATATTTTCATTGTTTAAATAACTTAATTTTGTCTTGCACAATCAATCGTTTACCTAATACGATTTTCTAAAATTTTACTACGAAACAACAGAATATTTCATGTTTCTGACTTAGAATACTCTCAAAGAATACTCTATTTTAATGTAAAAGGAAACATTAAACAATATCATCGATACTTAAAGATATTGTAATCTAAATCCCCTATAATTTTTATGATTACTTCTAAAGAGCGTCTATGACGAGTGCGGATTCAATAACAGATTTACAATATATTACTTCAAAATATTTAATAATTAACCGTTCTACTGTAGTAAAGGACATGTATGTAACGAAACTTGTTCATCTATTTTAGCAAAAAAAAATTTCATTTACCAAACGATTCAAAAATTCGATCCGTTTCAGACTGTGATACAAAAAATGTGAGAAAAGAAAATTTTTCGCTTCACCAAACAAAAATTAGTATAGCTTGTCGCAGCAACTTTCAATATCAGGTGCTAAAATTATATTTTTAGAAAAACGTAATTCTGGCCGGACAAATTTAAGATTTTACAGTATAAAGGATATCATTAGGAATTATGTGATTCCTTTTTATACTATATTACTATATATTATGACTAACTTCATTTTTCTAATGACGGTTTCATTTATTATAGTATAACAAAAAGCTAAAAAAAAAAATTAATATCCTATATACAATTGAGATATTATAACTATATTATATCTAGCGATTGGATTTAAAATTTTTAGATACGTTTTAAAAAAGAGGATAATAAATTTGTTGCGGCTGAGTCTCGGGCTAGTAAAAGTTAAATGTTTTTATGAGCAATATGATTAAGAACTTTATCAAGGATATAAACTCTAGTAAAAATATTTTTCTATAATATTTTTCCATCAAACTTGGGAGCACTTCCATTTTAATTCCTTTAATCCTAATTTTTTGCTTTTAGTAAAAGTGTATAGTAGTATAATCAACTAAGCAAATGCTACTAAAGACTATAATGCATTTACTGAATTTATTTTATAGGTTTCTTTTCATTATTTTATCGAAATTATAATATTAAAAGAAAAATTAACCATATATTGTTTGAAAAAATACAGGTATCATTCAATATGCAATTATTATTCAATAATAATATGTTGATGCAAATAAAGTAATAATAAATAAACCTGGCACATTATTTCTATATACATAAATTGCAATATAAAAATTAATTTATCAATTTAAGATTTAATATTTTTAAAATTCTTCCCTTAGATTTTGTTTCTCTTTGGATTATTATAGATAATCTAAAAATGAAAATAAGTATAAATATTATTACAAAATTAGTATTAAAATAATAAATAAAATTACCGTTATAATCTAAATCCATAAAATCATCGATATCTTTTTCATAATCATTTGAAATTTCTACAAAAAAATTGATTTAATAACATTATATTCATTGATTTGAATTATATGATTGATATAATTATAACTTACTTGAAGAAATGACCATTGGTGTAATTGGATTGGAAGATAAGTAAACGTTTACATTGAGTGCTTCAAGAATGGCAAAAAAAGGAGAAGCAATACCAAATGTTTGGTACGAGGTTATCCAATTTGCATGAAGGATACCAAGAGCTTTTCCTTTCTCATCTACAACACTTGCTCCTGAATCACCACATTCAAAATCTCCAGATTTAAATTTAAATGCTAATTGACGATCAAACCATTCAACAGGATAGCATTTCTTACGGGTTTGACGAATTTCTGAGTCCAAATGTGACTTCATATAACCAACAAAAATTTTTTGATCTGTATTATTATAACATGGAACATATTTTTCCATTGCTAACTTTTTTGCATTTTTAATACTCTCATTTGTTAGGTTACAGGCAATAGCTTGATCAGTAGGAAGCAACTGTCCAAGAGTAAGACCTGTAGTTCGTCCTACTTTAAAAACCTGAGTGTTATAATTAAAATTCTTTAATTCACCATAAGTATAAGTACCTTCCAAACAAGTAGAAAATCCGGCATCCTTGAAGTAACTTGAAGGAATTGAAAATTTTTTTGGATCTAATTTGCGATTTTCATTATTAAAGACACAAAATCCAGCATCAATCCCATATTTTCTATTATTAACCTTTGAAATGAAATTTTTTCGCATTCCTTTTATTTGAGTAGCTAAAATAGGATTTCGACTTTCTGCGAGTTCAAGTTTTCTTTGCATTTCTTCAATTTCATCTTTATATTCACTTTCTTCTGAATCTTTTGATAACTCAAGGTAGCCTTTCAACTTCTTCCTTGGTTCAAACAAATCCTCATATGAAGGTTGGTAAACAACATTTTTTTTAGAATCTTTTTCATTAAATTTGAATATATGTTCACATGAAATAATACCAATTTGACCATTATCATTATCATAAGCAACAACACTAAGAGTTCCAGTTGTATTTTCTTCTTCTGATCCTATGCCTATACTTGATCCCAATTTAACATCTCTTTGATAACGTTGACAATAATCTACACCTAAACCCGTACAGGGTGTTGCAGTACATGCTTCAATAACATCTACTGGGAATCCACAAATTTCCTTTGGAAATATACCATCACATCCACGACGTAAAATACCTTTCTGACGAACATATAATATAATTGCTGGTGTTTCAGTTAACTGGCCTTTAATTCGCTTATACCCAGTACCTATGCCTACTAGATTATAATGTGCTTCACGAAATGATGATCCCAGTTCATTATCCAAAGCTTCATCAAATTTTTCCTTTAAATCCTGTGGAATTTTTATTGAACTTGGCAATGGATCAATTGTATTAATAAACTTTGCTTCTTCTGCTATAAAATGAATTACTTGACCATCAATTATTTCTGTCTTGGCATATGGATGGTGTAAACCATGTGTAATCACATAGATATTCCAAGTTGTATTTCCTGCAAGGAGATCCTCAATGAGTCGACCCCAAAATATATCTACAATATCATCATTCATATATAACTCACAGAGGAGAGCCTCAAGCGTATCACTCAAAAATATGGAATTTCTTATTATTTCTTCTTCTATATTAATAAATTCAAAAGGATGTTGATAGCAAAAATTTTAAATTGTGAAATATATGTTCAAATAAAAACATTATTTATTTGTTTACTGTATTATTACCTGAATTATTATTAAAATTATTCGTTAGAAAAATAAAAAAAAAAAAAGAATTAGTAGTTAAATTGCAATAATAAATACATACAATTTTTTTTTTCATATGATCAATATATTGAAAATCTTACAAAAAACATTTGTTTGACCAATTACTATCGTAACAAAACTTTAAAAATTTTATACCATATTTTGCTTTGCTTATCGATAATGGAGCTGGTGGAGGTCTTTTATCAATTATTAACGAATAATTATCAGAATAATCTAATCCATCATCACAAGTTTCTTCATCAGCCTCATCATTTGTAAAAATCAATTTTTCATTTTCGTGATCAGGAATGGACCGAACAGGTGTCATTTTTGATTTAGGTTCATATGATTCATATTTAGTTTCTTTTCTTTCTTTTCTTTGTGGTGAATACTTATAATCTGGATACAATTCTCTGTGTATCAAACTAACTTCTAAAGCTAATTCAAGAAAAAATTTCTGATGTTGATCTGACAATTCTCCCCATAAGATTTTACTGACTTTATTTGCAAGTGGTACTAAGGTTTGTTTATTAATTCTATGTTTATCACAGAATTCTCTGATGATTTCTAATAAGCCAGATTTGGCAAGCTGATTTGTATAAATTAAATTTGAATTTGGAGATCGTTTGATTTTTGTTTTTGTACCTGGTTTTTGGTCCCGTAATAAGTCTTTCGCTGTTGGCATTTCATTATTATCAATTGCCTTTCTAAATTTGCTTAAAAGATTATTCAACTCATTTCTATTCTCAGAAAGGACTTGCGAAACTAAATCATCTTGCGAAACTAACTCGTTCAAATTAGTTAACTTTTGCGTCATTGTTTTTGTCGTTAACTACAAAAAAAATAGTGACTGCTTAGATCAATATCCGAAAATTTATCTTATATTTAGAAAATATATCTTACAATATATTTTCTTAGGGAGTCCTATTTTTATATAAATCATCATCGCACAATGGTTTCACCGTTGAAAAACATTATCCTAATAAAGAAAACCATTACATTCGGCTGATGATTACTGTTAATGGTGATGTCACCACGAAACCGGCGTAACAGAATTTGATTCCTTTTTTATCTGAACAAATTCTAGTTTTTATAATAAAAATAACAAGAAATAAATTTATTAGGAGGGAAATGACATCATAGGAGCTTGCTCAGAAAGTTCCTTCATTTTGTTTAAAAGTATAAGTGCTTGATATTACTAACTAAAAAAATGTAATTACTATAAGCATTGTTAAATTTTAAAAAAAAATACATATTTAAAAATAAATTAGATAACTAACTGCAATAGTTTCAACACTGTCTATTTAATAAAAGTAAATTTTGCAAATATACGTACAATGTCATTTTCATTAAAGGATTGAGTAGTCCTTTACGTGTATTGTAACTTAAATTTTTCATTACACTATGGTCCCATTCTAAAAAACAGCATCTCCAAATTCTATATCAGATTTTTGAATATTAAATTCAGTTTTACCAAAGAGAAAAACATTCATAGTAGTTGACATTTTTTATTTCATTTTATTAAAGAAGGTTTGTTTTTCTAAAGTTTTTTTTATAAAAAAAAAAAGAAATCAGTATCTTCCTTTTCTAGATAGTAGTTATTTTTTTATCACGGTAATCTTTTTTTTTTTTATTTCTGCTAACTAAAATGAAAATTGATTTTCTTTATAAGGTTATACATTTCTTATTAAAAATTGCTTCGCCAGGAGCTCAGAATTCCATATTTTTTTTTCTCATCAAAAATTTTTTTTTAAAAAAAAAATAATATCAAAAAATATTTAGAATTTATAATTTTTAAAAGTTTACTTGATTTTTACCAAAAAAAAAGATCAAATCAAAATGGAAAGGTATTTTCTCTTTGATTTTTAAAAAACTTTTTCGATAGCAAAAAAAAAAAATAAATTTAAAAATGGAAGGGTGTTTCTCTTTTAATTTTTTAAAAAAAATTTTCGATAAAAAATTGGTACAAAAAGAAAAAAAGATAAATCAAAAGTGGAAGGTGATCTCTTTTTTTAATAAGTTCACCTATATTTTATTTATACAATTATCTGCGAGTTTTTTTCGTCCAAATTTGGATTTATAGATCAAATGCAGGATCTAATCCATAAAAATTCATTTCAAGATACGAATGTCATGATTCTTTTTAATCTAACGTATTTCAGGTATCAAAAACAAAAAAAATAATAAAATAAAAATAAAAATAAAAATGATCAAAAAAGAAAAATACCATACAAAAATTTTAAATTCTGTTTTTCTTTGTGCAGCACTAATGAAAATTGAAAAAAAAGAACAAAAATGAAAAAATTTTGAGTTAAAATTCAACTGATTTTAGATTAGTCTTCTAGTTCTTTGTTTAAAATCAAACTTTTAAATTATTCAATTATATTATAATAAATCAACATTTAAGCGAGAATAATTCGTATACATAATAAAAGATTTTGGACGGCATGTTGAAAAAATTTTGATATTTCGCTAGAATTATCTGTTTACACTGCTTGAATGGCCGAAACACTGATATTTCTTAATTTATATCGTATTGAGAATTTCATCTTGAAAATTTGTTTTTAAAGCCATGTAAACTATTTTTTCAATTCTTGAACAAAAAATTCACACATAATGAGTATGTGTAGTATAAACTAAAAATTGTGATTAAAAGACAATAATAGATGAATTTTATTTGGAAAAGAATGAATTCCTATAATAATTATATTTTAGACTAGTTATGATTATTGAATGTATTTAATGATAAAAATATTACTTTATATTATTTAATTGTAATTAAAAAATTGAAACCACATTATAGAGTAGTGAGAGCTCATTTAATAAAGTTGGAAAAGATCTCAAAGTTTGTCTATTTGCTTATTCTATTAATTGATGAGAGGAGATGGCCATTGGCGCAATGGAATTAGAAGATAAGTAAATATTTACATTAAGTGCTTCAAGAACAGCAAAGTAAGGGGAAGCAATACCATATGTTTGGTATGGTGTTATCCACTTTGCATGAAGGATACCAAGAGCCCTCCCTTTCTCATCCACAACACTTGCTCCTGAATCACCACATTCAAAATCTCCAGATTCAAATTTAAATGCTAATTGACGATCAAACCATTTAACAGGATAGCATTTCTTACGAGTTTGACGAATTTCTGAGTCCAAATGTGACTTCATATATCCAACAAAAATTTTTTGCTCTGTATTGTCATAGCATGGAACATATTTTTCCATTGCTAATTTTTTTGCATTTTTAATACTCTCATTTGTCAGGTTACAAGCAATAGCTTGATCAGTAGGAAGCAATTGTCCAAGAGTAAGACCTGTAGTTCGTCCTACTTTAAAAACCCGAGTATTATAATTAAAATTCTTCAACTCATCATAAGTATAAGTTCCTTCTAAACAAGTAAAAAGTCCAGCATCTTCGAAATATTCTGAGAAAATTGGAAATTCCTTTGAACATAACATACGTTTTTTATTATTAAAAACACAAAATCCAGCATCAATACCATACTTTTTATTGTTAATTGGGAAATTTTCTCGCATACCTCTTACATGTGTAGCGAGAGTTGAGGTTTTTTTTTCGGCTTTTTTAAGTTTTCTTTTCATTTCTTTGATATCATCTTTGTATTCACATTTTTTTGTTCCTGATGCTTGTGATAATCCAATTAATTCTTTTAATTTTCTTTTTGGTTCAAACAAATCCTCATATGAAGGTTGGTAAACAACATTTTTTATAGAATCTAATTCATTAAATTTGAGTATATGTTCACATGAGATAATTCCAATCCGATTTGGTGAATCATTTTCATAAGCAACAGCACTAAGAGTTCCAGTCGTACTGTCTTTTTCTAATCCTATTCCTATACTTGATCCCAACTTAACTTCTACTTGATAACGTCGACAAGTATCTACACCTAAACCAGCACAAGCTATTGCAGCACATGCTTCAATAACATCTACTGGGAATCCACAAATTTCCTTTGGAAATATACCATCACATCCACGACGTAAAATACCTTTCTGACGA
>QKYT01000070.1:286292-298490 GCA_003550305.1 Glomus cerebriforme
TATAATACATCACGTGTCTTAATTGATATCCAAATATTTATATATCGATTATTCGATTGTACTGTATTTTATTTAATTTTATAAAATGTTATAGTGAGGAAAATTTTATCAATTAAACTAGGGAATGGAATTCGTTAATCTCAATTCTTCTTTTTTTTTCGCTTTTGTTCACATTTCATACCAATCGTGTTTCACGGCATTCATCAGTTTTTAACTCTTTTTTTTTTTTCCTTATTTTCACCATCATATAGGCACAACATACTTCGTATTCATCTTGCTGATCATAAACCAAATATATCATCAACTTCTACCAACATGACGCCATGATAGGAGACGAGATCCCCTGAAAAGCGCATATTCTGCAATATTCTAGTGGATTTAATAAGTTTGAGCTATCTTGCTATATCGATCATCTCATTAATAAGCGTTACTAATATATCGACAAAAAATTTTTTTGTTTTATATTAACTAATTCAATAGAAAATTAGGTTCACAAAAAAAAAAGATTTACAATTATTACTCCACTTTGAGATTTTGGTAATCTTCCATTACATTAAGTTGATTTTTTCAATACAAATAGCAAAATTATTAACGCGTTCTTTATTAGAAAAAGTACATTTTTATATATTAATCCATCGTGAAATATAATCCTTAATAATAAAAATAAAATAATATCCCATTTAGCAGTTACCAAATCCTAATTTTAGAATTTAATTTGTTTATCTGAATTTCATCATATATGAATCCTCTAAAAAACAATTTTTTGTTTTTTTTATAATAATGTATTTATTATTTATAAAAAGTTGCTTCATAAAATACTTTTTTTAAATGCTATAAAAAATTATTCATTATTGTTTTATATTAAATGTAATTTCGAATGGCAAATCATATCTGACTATCTGACATATCTGATATGCAATAATCTTAATTTTGCTTCGGCGTGAATACGCAGATCTATCATCAAGTGTACTATCAAATTCAAAGGATGAACGACTTTTGATTCTATTACGGTTCCATAATTATCAGTACAATCAGTGTCCCATCTGGAATAAAACATCACTTAAAGCATCGACCATCACGGTAAAATTATTATAACAGTGAATTTTCTATTATCCTTTCCTTTCACTTATCATTAAAACCCTAATTGGTGTAACTTGCGAAAAAAAACAGAAATAAAGTAAAAAATGTAAATATAAATATTGAATTAATTAAATTAAATTACGTAATTTTTATTTTTCCCCAAAAAAAAATTTCAGACTTGGTTATAAATAGTAATTTGTGTTTCGTACCCTATATATGAAATGCATTTGAGATTCGGCATGTGCCGAAATTTAGTTTCAGAAATTTTGCCGAAATCCCAAATCGTGATCCCGAAATCCTAGGGTTCGGTCGGCATTTCGGCAAAGGTTTGAGATTTCGGCAACGGTTTGGGTTTTGGGATTTCGGCTATATATACTGAAAGCCGAAATATTTCGGCGCCCAACTATAAATTTGATCCAAAGAATCTGACAATCTGTGTACTTGTAACTACATTTGCGTCGTACCTGTACCAATTAAATATATGGTGATTAAATCACCTGCTGGTTGAAAATATTTAGACATACTGATTTTTTTTTATTTATGAAAGAATTGTTATTTTTAGAAAATTTTGATCAATTTGATCATAAAAATTCTTTAACGGTAATTAAAATATGTATATAAAAGTTATGTTGTCATAATTAACAAATATTTACCGTTATATAAACCTCTTATAACGCTATTACAGCTTCGTAATTTAGGGTTTTATTAAAGGGTTACTTACTTTCATTTCTTAAAAGAACAATTAATGATATATAATTTCAATATCGTTAAATTTATTTATACCGGATTTTTATATTAATTGTATTAGTAAACTTTTATAAAACGTATAATATAAAGAATTTAATTTTCTATTTCAATTTCGACGCATTTTTAAAATTAAATTCAATTTATTTAATTTTTCAATCCAGCAAAAATTGTTTTGTAATAATAATTGCGTGATTTATTTAATATATTCTTAATCGTGATTATTCCAACATTGATACTTTTATTAGTGAAATTTAGCGAAGAATAATTTGGAACCTACAATAATTGCTCGTGATTTTCTGGGACGTCAATTCACCTATTCTGCGTAGATTAAATTAGCATTGTTAAAAATGTTTTTTTTTTTTTTTTTTTGAAAATTTGGCCGAAATATTGTCTTAATCATAATTTTAATAAAATAAGTCATAAAATTCTTCATTTCTTGCCGCAATTATTCGATTTCTTTGATAATCATTTATGAAATATAAAGATACCCCACAAAATGTATCTATTATCCTGTAATAAAAATAAAAAATAAAAATTAGCCCATGTGAGCCTAGCATACTTTGTATGTTCCCCGTGATTATTTAACTACATATGGCCATCCGTCCCCATTACAATTAATGATAATTTTTCCTTTTTTTTTCTAAACAGTAATGGTTATGGCCTTAACAGTTAAATAAAGGAGATTTAGAACTCTTGACCTCTATAATTTATTATACATATTTGAAGTAAATTTTACCTTGATAGAGGGTATACCCGGACTTGTTTTAGTAAAATTTAAAAAAATTTGTAGAAGGGTCAAGGGTATTAACTATAATTTAAATAAGATTTGAAAAGGTGTTAGCATCGTCAAAATACAATGTGAGAGTTTCGACGTGTTTCTCAGCCAGACCCCTCGAAAGGAAACGATATACACTAAGTAATAGACGAACATCATAGTCATCCACTTTATCTTAAAATGTTTTAATGTGGAAATTTTTTCCCTTTGATTTATTCAATGAGTTGGCTACAATCACGATTTCCTTAGAACATTTTCTCAAAGTTCTTATTTTCGACCGGACTGACAATTTAACATTTGATCGACCGGATAACTTAAAGTACTATATAAAATATATCACATTTCTTTGAAATTAAAAGAAAAGAATCATTCGGATAAAATCGAATTTTTTTATTAAAGGAATTGGGTTAAAATTTATAAAAATATGATTTTTTTATAATTACTCTAACAAAAAATTAATTACTTCTGTCGGTAATTGTCGATAAACGGCAAAGTTTTTTTTTTGGTAAGGTATTCTTAATAATTATGTAAATATAGAAAATAGAGAAGGATTTTTTGATTTTATATTACAATTATTATATAAAAACAAACATAAGGATAAAAAATCGTATCATACGTGCATTGAATTTTATTTTTTATTTCAATGCGGTCGAAATTATAATTACGTGTCATAAATAAAAACCGTAAACCGTAAATAGCGTAACGCCGTAATACTGTAATCTAGGGTTGGGAAGCACAGCCGTTAGTACAAAAAATTAGTAATAATTAAATACAATGCAGTACAAGTACAATGTAAAATTTTATCTAGTACATATAAATTTCCCAACCCTGTGACAGACATTATTACTTTTTTTTACATATTGATAATATTTACATTTATTTCCATATTTAACATTGTCCCAGGTTGTATAAGGAAACTGTGCGTTTTACTAAAAGTGAACAAATAATGATACTAGATTATCGAGATACATTATTGATCAAAAGTCGCATGCATTTGATTCACAATGATACAGTATTCCAATTTAAGGACCTTCAATAAAATCAATGTTTTCGCCAAATTTATTAAATTTTCAGTACCTAATTAAAGCTAACTATTATTAAATTATTAATTATTATACATTTACTACCATTTCTTTTCATTCCTAAAAATAAGTTTGAAAATAAATACTTTTCTTGTATGCTTGAGCAATTCCGACCGATGTAGCTTGGATTTTAAAATAAAAGACCTTTTGAATGTCAGATATTTTGACGCATCTCTAGTTAATCTAAAAAGGATAAGCTTTTGTTGATTGCATAATTAATTTAACCATTTTGGCCATTGTCGTTTCAGCCTCAATTGAAAAATTAACGAAAAAAATCTTTTATTTACGTTACATATTCAAGAAAATGGAATTATATCTAATACATTGTTTCGTTTGAAAAAAAAAGGTTATATTGTTATTTAATATTAAAATTCTGTGTTACCGCAACTATTAAAAATTTTTGGGATTTTTTTTTCAAATAAATTGAATACTTTTACGAATTTTCTTCCTTATCCCCTCATCTTCCCTCGGACTTTTTTTTTAGACAAATGTCCTTCTACGATAAAATTCCACATAATATTAAAGATGCAATTAATTTACTTAAAAGTAGACATGAGAGTGAAATAATAATTCTTGAAGATGACGATAATGAGGAGAATAAGAAAGAAGATTATCGAATTGCAATTTGTCAAGACGGAAAATTTGCCGTTACATTCGATACGGGTAAAAATAAAAATAAAAACTTCTTTATGATAAAATGAATTATAAAAAATTATACATCAATATTTAATATTGATTTTTTTTTTTTAAAAAAAAAAAAAAAAATTAGAAAACCTCCGGATTAAAGTATTGGAAAACACTGATCATCGCAAATTCGATGAGAAAAAGGATGAATCCGATAAATCTGATGAAATCAATAAAACAGTCGCACATTTTAAAATAAATGATGATTTTACTATTAATAAGATTTACAGAAACGACTTAACTATTAAACTTTACAATAATAAAGACTCTAACGAAAATCAAGAATCAACACTCAATGATACGTTTAGATGGTCTTTCGACATATCAAATATGCACAAGAAAAAGAATGTTGACGATTATTATTATATTCTTGTTGCTATATCTCGCATAGATATTAACGAGGATATGAAAGGTTCAAAGAAAAATAATAGTAAAGATTATAGAAGTGAATATCTTTATAAAAGTAAATTTCCGCTAGCGTCTAGCGTTAAATTAGTTATGAATAATGACATTATAAAAGAAATCACTAAAAAAGGAATCGCCATTTATTGTCTTAAACTAAAAAAGAATGAGGAAGATATATATAATCTTGTTGATGCGACTTGTTATAGTTCTAATAACATTTCAGGAATATGTGACTTCGTAGAAATTTTAAACGATGACGAATCAGATGCTTTATCTGAAAACGATGTTAAACAACAAATGAGATTTATAGTATTGAATTTTCGTGGGATATATAATTTTGAATTTGATGATCACTTTGATTTTTTTAATCTGAATGAGAAGTTCGATTATCCAATAAGAATCAGACGCGAATTAGATAATTGGTACACGGATACAAATGATGATTGCATGAAACGACTTCTCTCGTGTATTTATGATAAATATTTCTTGGTTACACAATACAAAAATGACGTGCAATCACTTGAAGGTAAAAAAGAAAAGAAACTTTATTTATTTCGTAAATATAATTCGTAATTATCTATTATGTTATTAATACGTTCTATCTTTTTAGTTTATGATCTGGCAAAAATGGAATTAGAAACTTCTGCAAAAAAAGTCGAAAATAAAGATATGTTCGTAAAACAATATAATTATGACACTTTTTCAGTTAGTAGGTTACAATTTTGTTTTACTCGAGGAATCAATTTTATTAGGTAAATAAATGGTTTTGTTATTTTTCAATCATCTTTGAATAATGTAGTAATTATTAATATTTCAAATTTATTAGGTTGTATTATATGGAAAATGGTTTACAAGTTGCATCAAAAAGATTTAATGAAATAAAAAGAATATATTTATTAGAATTCATCGACAGTGATGAAAAATTACTTATTATAGGTAGAGGTCCGGAGGAAGAGAAAGAAGAAAAAAAAGGACTGAAATTTATAATTTGGGATTTATATAATACCGGTAAAGTTGAATCAATAAATTTAGATAATTTTCCTGATATAGAATATCTTGGTACTCGTTTATTAGCTAGAACGTCGGGAAATATTTTACGAGTCGATAATAAAGGAAGAGTCACATCTGTTCTTAAAGAAGTCGAAAATGAACAAAATGAACAAAAAAAACAAAAACAAATAGAAAAAGAAATGAAATTAGAACTAGATAATTTAGTGACTCCAAATGTAGAAAAATTTGATGTAAATCCGAATGGAAATCCAGATAAAAGTCATACCTTACATTTTGATAAAAATAGAAATCCAACTTTTGAATTAATAGTTACTGAGAAAGAACCATGGGTGTTGGGTGATTATAAACGAAATTCTTATTGCCTTTATCAAAGTAAAAACGAAAAAAGGACGGAAACTTTACAACTTATTGTTGGTAGATCCACCGTTCAAATTTGGCACCAAATAAATGATGAAACCAAACAGAAAGAATATCTTCCTAACAAAGGAGAACCATTTCTTGAATATATATGGACAAATCGGATTCCGGTAAATCAAGAAAGGAAAGAAACAAGATTACGGATTGACAATTTTGATTTTGGATTAAATGATAGACAAGATGATAGGTTAAATGATTTTTCTTTAAAGGTTTATTGGTATATAAGAAAAGAAAAGAAAGAAAAGAGTAGTGCAAAAGAAGAAGAGGAATTAATAAAGAAAGAAAATGATGAAATAGATAAAATGGAGAGCGGAGAACTAGAGAGTAGTGAATTCGTAGAAAAGAGAAGAAAAGTAATTAAAAGGAAAGATGTTATTGAAAAATTTCATGCAGTAAGACATTCTTGCAAAGCATTAGAACATATTAATAAGCGTTACAAAAATAAATATCTTGTAGACAATTATATTAAAGTACATCAAGTAAGTTGATTTTAATAGAATGAATTTTTTTTTTATTCAATACAATATGGTTGATTTTTTTTTTCTGATTAATAAGTACGAGGAAATGGTTACTTATATCCGACATATAGTCTGGAGATTTGCTAAACATGATCCAGAAAATTTTAAATTGTTGGATGTTCGACATAATGTCATGAAAAATTTAATTCTTGGTGATTGTGATCATTTAATAAAATATATATTGTTTGGAGATGAAGACGACATTGAAAATAAAGATATTTGTGAAGAAAAAGAAACAAAAGAAAAAGGAAAAAAAGAGAAAAGGCAAAAAGGGGTTAAAACCAGACATATCCCAAGAAATAAAATATGGCCGGAAGAAATTTTTATAAGAGATGATGACCTAGACTTTGAAAAAAAAGATAACGAGTTAGAAGATAATGAAAAAATAGAGCCGGGAAATAATATAGAATTTGCAATTTATCATTGCAAGGGTAAATTTCAACTTTTAATTTATCGAACTTATGACACAGCATTATATTAAGATAACTTTATTATTTTAGGCCGGGAACTTAAGGACACAATCATTGTTGCTTATCTTTTGGAATATTATTCCAGACATGCAACTGATTGTGCGGGTTGGATGAGTTCTGTTTCTAAAGCACTTCCTTTGTTATTTAAATATAATTACGGTTTGTTTTTCAATTTTATTTTTCATATAGAGAGTTTGTGATATTTACAATTTTTTTATCATATATATAAAATAGATGATTATGCTAGAAAGTTATTTTTCAAGGAATGTTTTGCAGATCAGGGTCACTTTTCAGCTCAAGATCCTGATGACATTATTCCGAAAGTATATCAATTAAGACGTAATCATGACATCCACTTTAGAGCTTTTAGACCTATAACCAAATTAAAGTCTAATAAATATATGTGGTATGATAGTATTTGGAATCCATTTAAATCCTTCAAAAATTATATATTCAAATTTTTTGAAGATTTTGATAATGACCTTGGAAAATCACCATTAGCTTTACGAGTAGTTCCTCTTCCTGATTTTACTATAGATAATATTCCAAAGAAAAAAGTAGATTACGATTTTAAAAAATTTCTATTTAACATATTTTTATTTATATTCATACCACGGTGGTACAAAATTTGTCGGCATGAGAAAAATAAGTTAAGCCCTTTTTCTAATGTAATACGTTATGAGAATAATGACGACATTTATGACAATCCAGCAACTGAAGCAATTATCGATTTTCGTTGGCAAGAAGCAAAAAACTTCTTTTTCTTCCTCTTCCTTCGATTTCTTGTTTTTGCCGCTTGTTTCGTATTAGTTAGCTGGACATATTTAAATCATAGCATTATTATAAATGCAAATTTTTTACTTGCATTAATTGTTATTTTCTATTACCTGGCAACTTATCAAATTATTACTGAAATATTACAGTTTCGTTATCAGGGACCTAAAAAATATTTTGGTGATATATTTAATAGTTTTGATATAATTTCAATTGTACTTTCTGCAACAATAATGTCAATAATGCTTAAAAATTTTCGGTTTTCTGATGGATTTGGAAGCGTAAATGCAGCTGATACTGGATTAATAGCGGGAATATCATTCTCAATTTTCTTACTTTGGATTGAATTGGTATACTTTGTTTCATATTCTCTTTATTATCTTTTATATTCAGTTAAATTAATTAATAAATTCTTTAATAATTTTAGATATTTTACCTCCGCTTAATACCAAGTAAAATGCATAATATAAATGAAAAATTATTGTTTTTTTTTTAAAAAAAAACATAAATTATTAACTGATTCTTATTTTTTTCCATTTGATAGGTATTGGTATTTATATTTATTATATCGTAATTATCTTCAAAACCATATTTCCATTCTTTTTGTTCTTGTCAATTGTGATACTTGCATTTGCACATACAATGTATAAAAACTTTTTTTTTCTGATATTCATTTGTTTTATATTAAAATTTGGTAATAATAATTTATCTTTTTAATTTTTATTTAGGTTTGTTTTACTTAGAGATCCAGAAAATATTAAAACCAAAGATTCTACATTAAGTGGAGTTGCTACAAATACTTTAACGAAGGAGACACTTGATATTGAACTTAAATCTAATTTTGACCCTAAATCTAGTGATAATCCATTTTCATCTTTTTTAACAGCTATAGAAGCTGTATATTTTTGGATGAGTGGAAATTGGGTTCAAAGAGATGAATTTAATTTTTGGGCAGTTGATGTATTTACTTTGATTGCTAGTATTTTTCTTGTAGTTGTTCTGCAAAATATGTTGATTGCTTTTATGAGGTAAAGTTTTTTTGTTAATTTGAAACATAATTTAAATATTATTTATATCTTTTAATTAATTATTTATTTTTTCTAGTGGTATATATGAAAGAGCAGAAACTAAAGGTAGACAAACATTATTAAGATATCGGGCAAATTACATAGCAGATTATGAAGCATTACATCATGTTCATTTTTGGCGTCCTGAACCTGAACCAAAACATATTTATTATTTTGGACAATCTAAAAATTTTGAAGAATGGTATAAAAGTAGAAAACATGATCAAGGTGCTATTTATAAAGATTTTGAAGAAAAATCTACATTCACGCAACATATTTTTAAAGAAGAAGATTATGATAAAGTTTCAGTTTTGAAATATGATGATAATATCAAAGCAAATATCAAAGCAGAAATTAAAAAAATTAAAATTATGAAAAATGATATGAGTGATAGCATCAAATATTTGATTAAAAAATTGAATGATTTAAAAAATGAAGAGAATAAGGATGATATTGATAAGAAAATTGAAGAGATTAAAGGAACTAAAGAACTTTATGATACAAAGAATTTTGATAATATTGAATTTTAATATTGACAATTTAATTCAAAATGATGTGTTTTTTTTTTAATCAAATTTATTCTTTTTTTTCTTTCATTTATTGTAATTATCTGTTTAAAAAAAATTGGGTTGTTAACTTCATAAATTAAGATTATTCTTGGTTAAAAAATTATCATTTGAAAATTGAAAATTTTATTGCTTCAAATGTTTACCTTACTATATTTTTAAAAATACTGTATGGATGAAAATGATTGTTCTGCAAATCATTTAGATCTGTTGTAGCCCAAACGTAACCATGTCCCGAATCCGACTTGGGATATCCCAAATCAAACTTGGGACAATCCTATGTCCGAAATTTAACCATATCCCAAACAAAAACTAGTAAATTTTAAATGTTTAAGACGTCTCAAACTACCATTTAAGACTGGGTTAGTTTGGGACATGGTCAAGTTTCGGATATAAGGTATTCCCAAGTTTGATTTGGGACATGGTAGTGTTTGGGCTACAACAGATCCAAACTAGTGAACAGCTTGGCTTTTTCAATCCTAATCTTACTCCATGAATAAGATAAAGATTTCATATGAAATTTCAATCATGATTGAGATTGAGATTAATCGAAGTTTGAATATATGTATAAAGTAAAAAAAAAATTCTTTTTTGGATGTCAGCTGACACGATTTTTAATTTTATGAAAATAAACAGACAAGGAAATTTATATTATTGTGTAACTTTTAACGGCCATGTCCCCATGTCAATCTGTTTTCGATCATGTTCTTTGTGAAACCAGATTAACCTCTAATCTCTCAATCACGGCCTTTGTGAATTGTATAGTCAAAAGCTCTCTACCTGAGATAGACATTTAATACTATGCGGACTTTTGTTTTTTTATGTTAATAGTATACTGTACGTGGTTTAGATGCCCTTGAATGTGAATAATTAAACGCGAACAATCTTGTAATAATTCATAATATTATAAATTTAAAGATTTATATATATACAATATCTTGGGTTTGAAATTTTTTATTACTGTAATTATAATTATTACGATTTAATATTAGTTTTTTATTTATTCTGTTATTTGTTTCATTAATTTAATATTTTGATTTTTGAATATTTCTAAATAACTTTGATGAAATTGCATAAATTAAAAAAATAAAATAAAATAAATGTTATAATTATTCAAATATTGAAATTATATCTTCTACTAAATAATGAAATATATTGTACAGTATTTATTCTGATTTTCTTGTTTTACCCATTTCTTTATCATTATTTATCCCCATACACTTAGTTTTTCATATGATGCCATATTTGCTCTTCTACTTTTTGTTTATACATTAATATTAACTCAAATTCACTTTCATCTCAGCTATTTAAAAAGCTTTGATATAAACTTCATATAAAATTTCCTGTTTAGAATTTTCTGACATGTTTGTAAAGCATTACTGTTTATAGTTATATGTTGGCTATTTGCTTGATCATTTCCATCTTATAACTCAATCCTATTTCTTCTTTTAAATCACATACTGTAGCCTTTCATCGATGAAGAAATTTTTCCACAGTATTGGCTGGTAAAGGAGTAATAGCTGATGGTGAAGGAGTGGTTGGTAGGAAGCAATAGCCAAGAGTGAAGAAAGAGTTGGTTAACTTTCCTTGGTCTAACTCATCTCTTGTGAATTCTTTAATTATTTTGTTATTAGCCCTACTTTCTCTGCTGGTATTAGTTACGAAATTGAGCACTTTGGCAACCATTCGCCTGTTTTAGTGACAATTCGTGCAATGTAGAGACTTATCGGTAGCGTAAACGGCTCCATTATTTGCTTATTCAGGTGATTACATCTTTTCTATTATTTATTGAATAAATATGTGATATTTAGATTATATTAACTTATATAATCTTGACATGACAGCAGTCCTGATCAATCGTTATATACAATCAAAAACTGACAAATTGTTTTATATCTTTGCAGGTCATATTCTTTTTTTCGATTCTTGGAAAATTCTTAGATATCGTGATAATTAATTGAATTCATTTTTAATATTTATTTATTTTATAATAAAAAAATATTTACCTTTATTGTTTGCACCATATATTGGCCAAAACTTTTAAAGTAACTAAGTAACTCGAATCGAAGCTATAAAATCCTAATCAGTAATTTACATAATGCAACACAGTTTTTATTCTAAAACCCTCAACAAAATCATTTTTACACTTTTTTTGCAGTTTCGTTTATTTTTTAGCAAAATCATAAAATATTATTATTTGACAAACACAAACAGACTTTTATTAAATAAGATTATTTAAAAGAATAATGAATACAAGGATTTAATATTATTCCAAATATAAAATGTAACTCTAGATAAAATATTATTTAACTTAGTCTTTGCTTCTTTGGTCTTTTTAACAATTCCTTCAATAAATCGATGATATCTTAATTTAACTTGTGCTCTTGCATGTCCACCTTCAGCTGCTTTTAAATACCATTCAAATGCTTTTGTTCTATCTTTATTAATTCCTTTACCATACTGATAGCAAAATCCTAAATTATATTGTCCTTGAGTACATCCTGAATTAGCTGATTTTAAATACCATTCAAACGCTTTTGTTTCATCTTTATCGATTCCTTTACCGTATTGATAGCAATATCCTAAATTACATTGTGCTCTT